>CASHTH010002312.1:0-12913 GCA_030341885.1 Geodia barretti
CTTTATGCACATAGATTTCACGTGGAGTGAACTCTAATTGACGCACACCTGATTTCATGCTTGGGGTCGAGTAATGACGCTACTAATTCACGAGTGTTGAATTTACAAAATTTAGTAAGACGTATGGAATTCGGCAGAGTAAGCTCTAAACGTAACAGAGATGGCATCTTGAACTCACTGCAAGATACATATAAACATTTCTCTACTGAAGTGCACTCTGGTAAAATTGTGACTTCTTAAATCCACTCCTCTCTCTCTCCCCCACAGCTCGGTGCAGCACGTGCAGGCAATGAGTGTTTTCAAAGCCCACAATGCTCCGGGAGAGAAGCCTGTACTGTTGAGAGTCTACGAGCAGAGGATGACAAATGTCGTAGTCCACCTCCTCATCTGTGAGTTTCAATTTAGAGCAGCAGGTTGGATATATGTATATGTCTGCAACTCCACACAACCAAAGCAAAGCCCACGTCTCACCCCTTTCTGGCCTCTTGGCAGGACAGAGAGGGTCAGGGTTCCGTTTTTCCTGTAAACTGCTTGAAGTGAAGATCAGACCTTACATGCACTACCAGCCATCTCAATGCTAGGTTGTACAAGAGCTGATTCCTACCTACTTAATGGGAATATGGCAATATATAAGGGCTAAAGTTGAACACCGTTACTAAATATGGCATTCTCTCTCTGGGCCCTTTTGTCTAGCACCATTTAAAATTAATTTTAGCCCTTATGTACCAACGCAGCATTCTCTTTAATGTTGTTCAATGCTCTCCATGGTGCATGATCATGTCCTCTAATTGGCTCCACCCATTGCTCTGGGTGCACGGTCGATGGTTAAAGTGCTAAGTTGAGTATAGTGGACCTCCATTCATTATTCCCCCTTCCCTCTTCACCAGTGCTAACTCCCCTGGCCTACAAGGGTCTGAGGCTGATCCCCATACCGGTGGCCCTGGGAGTCTTCCTCTACCTCACCTACTCCTCTCTCAGCGGAGTCCAACTCACCAAGAGGATCCAGCTCCTCTTCACTCCACCCAAACACCACCCTGACCTCTTCTACATCAGGAAGGTCTGTCACATTCTGTTTCATATGAGTTGTGTTGTATTCTGACACTATTGTGTGATTCCCGACACTCTCTGACGCTATTGTGTCATTCCTGACACTCTCTGACGCTATTGCGTGATTCCCGACACTCTCTGACGCTATTGTGTCATTCCTGACACTCTGACGCTATTGCGTGATTCCCGACACTCTCTGACGCTATTGCGTGATTCCCGACACTCTCTGACACTGTTGTGTGCTTTTGTGTTCCTGCACAAAGTATGATTCACTTCACTCACCCATTCTCAAACTTGCAGGTCAGGACAATTCGAATACACATGTACACCATCATTCAGGTCAGTTGTATATATACACTACGCACACACCATAGTTTCACATGAACTATACATACGTACTTACCTCCTCCCTCTTCCTCCCTTTCTCTGTTTCATCACCTTATTCTGGTGTACTGTCAATAAAGGACACCTCTTTATAAGGGACACTTGGCTCTGCCCCATACTAATACATTAGCATATTATTATACTACCTCTGAATGAGGGACATCTCTACATTAAAGACGCTTTCAATGTCCCAGAAGTATCCCTTATTCAGAGGTTTCACTATGTATGTCTGTCCTCAGGTGGTGCTGGTGTGTTTACTGTGGGGTCTGAAGCTATCTCCAGCTGGAATGATCTACCCCGTGGCCATCGTCGGTCTCATTCCCATTCGCATGTTCCTGCGTCGCTTCGTCTTCTCTCACGCCGAGATGGAGGCAGTGAGTGAACTAGACACTATATACAGACGTCGTGTCATAACCAAGAGGCCGAGGCCCTGGGGTTGTGGTGCTCTTCGCTCAGCAAGGAAGCCACTACCGAGGCTTCCTAAATTGCATGGTTCCATGACTCATCGTATAACTATTTTAGAGTGGGGCGTATGCAAAGGTTCCAAAGTGTACATACGTATGTGCAAAGGCCCTGGGGGGTGAACACTATCCAATAGCGTTCCTCCATAGTATTCGTTGTTCTACTTAGTGTTCCTCTTCATCCTACAGAGGAAACTACGTAGACTAGCTTTCTCCTAGTTCACCAATCAGATTTGAGTATTTAAAAATGCCTTACTCTAACTGGGAGTTGCATTAGGGAGGTGGCATACATAATTATTATTAGGTGTTGTCGTCAGATATTGTAGCAGCTATATAAGATTCTTCCTCTGGAATTGTGAATACTGTAGGTAATGATTTAAATAATTATACTGTCCGATAAAATTCTAGGCTACATAAAACATACACGAACAAAATGAAAGCCTTGTCCGCTACAAGTTCTTCTTGTTATTTCTCAGAGTTTTACCTAGAAGCCCTTTCTATTTCTCCCTCCCTCTCCCTCCCTCTCCCTCCCTCTCCCTCTCCCTCTCCCTCCCTCTCCCTCCCCAGCTGGACAGCGAAGAAGACTTCCCTGAAGATGCAGAAGAAGAAGAGGATGACTTGAGAGATGTTCATGTTCCTTATTAGTGCCCACCTTGTTTGTTTTTACGTCACCATGACAACTGTGTGTGCACAATTTACAGTTATATTTTTATTTAATGTGTTGCAATGTCTGCATATAATATTATTATGTCGTTGTTTAACCACACCCTTTTCTGCTTTTTGACAGTCTGTTGCATTGAAACGTATAATTATGGCGATGGTTAACGTTGCATTCTCTCTGTAACTCTTTACCAAAATTTTATTGCAAGAACAAGACATATTAGAACATTATTAGCAATTGTGAGCCAAGATGATAGAAAAAACCTTACATGGTGAACAATTTTTGATAACGAACCATTGTGTAATTATTATGATATTATGTCATTGTTTATTTAACCACACATTTTCCTGCGCCGTACCACTAATTGATGGGCTGGGTTAGTTTTAGCTGTTACTTGTGGCCTCTTGCCTGCTCGCACAGAGTCTGACGCGGGCTAACTACACTACTGTAGATCTGCTTCTTTGACAGTCGGTTGCCTTGAAAAGTATTATGGTGATGGTTAACATTCTCTCTGTAAACTTTATACCAAAGTTTTATTGCAAGAACAAGACATAATATTAATAAATATTATGTACATTATTAGTAATTGTGAGCCAAGATGATAGAAAAACCTTACATGGTGAACAATGAAGTAGGATGTTTTGGTGAAGAACCATTGTGGAAGAATGAGACGAGAGAGGGTCAAGAGGTATGTTACCTCACACCAAGGATGAGAGGTTTGGGATACCAAATTCAATACTTATGGAACCATAAATAATATTATAATTGTTGGCCCAAATGATACAAGGTACAAAGAAGACAAGTGAAAGACATTAGAGAGGGTGAGGTGTTCTGTTTTTGAAGAACTGTGGTGTGCAATAGTCAAAACATGGAGGGAGAGCATAAGGAGAGAGGGAGTGAGAGTTCGGAATGAGGTGTGGGTCTTGATGAAGGGGCAGCAGAGGAAGGAAGAGGGAGGGAGAGTTCGGAATGAGGTGTGGGTCTTGATGAAGGGGCAGCAGAGGAAGGAGAGAGGGAGGGAGAGTTAAGAATGAAGTGTGGGTCTTGAAGGAGAAGCAGAGGAAGGAGAGAGGGAGGGAGAGTTCAGAATGAGGTGTGGGTCTTGAAGGAGAAGCAGAGGAAGGAGAGAGGGAGGGAGAGTTAAGAATGAAGTGTGGGTCTTGAAGGAGAAGCAGAGGAAGGAGAGCAAAAGGAGGGTGGGAGTGTGTTTCAGAGTGAGTGTTTTTGGAGTATGTTGTCAGAGTGGAGTGTTTTTGGACAGAGTGAATGTTTTTGGAGTGTGTTGTCAGAGTGAGTGTTGGAGTGGAGTGTTGGAGTGTGTTGTCAGAGAAAGTGTTTTTGGAGTGTGTTGTCAGAGTGGAGTGTTTTTGGAGTGTGTTGTCAGAGTGGAGTGTTGGAGTGTGTTGTCAGAGTGAGTGTTGGAGTGTGTTGTCAGAGTAAGTGTTGGAGTGTGTTGTCAGAGAAAGTGTTTTTGGAGTGTGTTGTCAGAGTGGAGTGTTTTTGGAGTGTGTTGTCAGAGTGGAGTGTTTTTGGAGTGTGTTGTCAGAGTGAGTGTTGGAGTGTGTTGTCAGAGTGAGTGTTGGAGTGTGTTGTCAGAGTGAGTGTTGGAGTGTGTTGTCAGAGTAAGTGTTGGAGTGTGTTGTCAGAGAAAGTGTTTTTGGAGTGTGTTGTCAGAGTGGAGTGTTTTTGGAGTGTGTTGTCAGAGTGGAGTGTTTTTGGAGTGTGTTGTCAGAGTGAGTGTTGGAGTGTGTTGTCAGAGTGAGTGTTGGAGTGTGTTGTCAGAGAGAGTGTTTTTGGAGTGTGTTGTCAGAGTGGAGTGTTTTTGGAGTGTGTTGTCAGAGTGGAGTGTTTTTGGAGTGTGTTGTCAGAGTGAGTGTTGGAGTGTGTTGTCAGAGTGAGTGTTGGAGTGGAGTGTGGAGTGTGTTGTCAGAGAAGTGTTTTTGGAGTGTGTTGTCAGAGTGGAGTGTTTATGGGGTGTGTTGTCAGAGTGTAGTGTTTTTGGAGTGTGTTGTCAGAGTGGAGTGTTTTTGGAGTGGGTTGTCATAGTGGAGTGTTTTTGGAGAGAGGGTCATGAGGTATGCTACCTCACACCAAGGTCCAAGGATCAGAGGTTTGGGATACCAAATTCAATAATTTTAATTGCTGGCCCTAATGATACAAGGCACAAGAAGACAAGTGAAAGATATTAGAGAGGGTGAGGTGTTCTATTTTTGAAGAACTGTGGTGTGCAATAGTCAAAGCATGGAGGGAGAGCATAAGGAGAGAGGGAGTGAGAGTTCAGAATGAGGTGTGGGTCTTCATGAAGGAGCAGCAGAGGAAGGTGAGAGGGAGGGAGAGTTCAGAATGAGGTGTGGGTCTTGAAGTAGCAGCAGAGGAAGGAGAGCATAAGGAGAGAGGGAGGGAGAGTTCAGAATGAGGTGTGGGTCTTGAAGGAGCAGCAGAGGAAGGAGAGCAAAAGGAGGGAGGGAGGGAGTGAGAGTTCAGAATTAGGTGTGGGTATTGATGAAGGAGAGGGATAGGAAGGTGAGAGGGAGGGAGAGTTCAGAATGAGGTGTGGGTCCTGAAGGAGCAGCAGAGCAAGGAGAGCATAAGGAGGGAGGGAGGGAGGGAGTGAGAGTTCAGAATGAGGTGTGGGTCTTGATGAAGGAGAGGGAGAGGAAGGAGAGAGAGTTAATGAGGTGTGGGTCTTGATGAAGGAGAGAGAGAGAGAGAGAGTTAAAACATGTAGGTATACTCTCCAGGTCCACCACCAAAGGAGAATGTGTGGCTCCGCCCACAATGACCTCCAGTGAAACTGAATCCTCCCATTCCTCCTCCAAACATGGTACTGAAGAGGGTGGTGGGGTCTATGTCGATACCCATACCCTGAGAGAGAGAGAGAGAGAGAGAGAGAGAGAGAGAGGGGGGGAATCAGAATGGCAAACACAGTAGGGCACACAAAACACACTATACAGTAGAACGTCCAATAAGGGACCCTGATCAGATAGGGACGACCTCTCTACAAGAACAGTCTTTACCCTCGGCGCGCATGCGCAGCGAGGGTACTGTAGTTGGGTTTGTCTGTCTGTTACTCTCAATCTCACTTCTCGGGTGTCTGTTCGTCCCAGAAACGATACCATCTACCCAACGGGCGACGAGGGTCAGAAAATATGTGGGGTTTTCTCTGAAAATGATCCGTTGCAGAGCTAGAGCGCTTCCAGCATTGTATGGCATGGCTAATGCCGGTAGTCGCCATTTTATCGCTGGCGGACAATGCGCATGCGCTTATATTTAGCTCGACCGGGTCCGCTTGCTCTGTCTATTTTGAAGACACAAGAAGTCACAACGAATGGCGTGTATCGACTCTCGCGTGCTATCTACGTGTAGCTAGCCCGTGTCAGACTCTCTGCGAGCTACTTCGCCGAGGGTTTGCACTTTAGTGCTTTTCATTTACACAGTTCCCATCAAGTAATGGTGGTGGTCTGATGGATAAGCACCCCCTCTCTTGATCGTGAGGTCCCCGGTTCGGTCCCGGGTGTGTACGCCTTTTTTACAATGATGTAATAGGAGTGTTGGTATATATGGAACGTTTTTCCATCACCTCTCCAGGCCAGCCCGAGTGGCTAGGTGGTTAGAGTCGTGGGGACTGACACCATAGGTGCCCGGTTCGTATCCCGATCCCGCACTAAAGTGTCAGGTGGTCCAGAGCATTGGCTGGGAACAGCTCTGGTTCCTCCCCTTACCCACAAATCTACCACTGACCCACGTTTCTCAAAGGGCAGCGTACAGTTCGGCATAGCACTGCGTCCGTAGACGTCTGTCTGGAGAGATGGAGGGCTGGCCGTTTTTTTTTTCAACCTTAGATTTTTTTTGCACTAAACAGGTAATACGAAAATTAATAGAGAGATGAAAGGTTGGCCATTTTTCAACCCTATATATTTTTTGGGCCTCAAACAGAAATGGGGCTGGCCATTTTTTCAACCGACCATGGAAATAGTGCATAACATGCTGTTCTTTTTGAAGACCATCAATTGTGGTGGTGCCACACTTGTGTATGGGTTCCACATTTCTATATAGTGTGCGAGGGTTTGCACTTTAGTGCTTTTCATTGGGTCTGTCTGTTTGTTTGTCTGTTACTCTACATCTCACTCCTCGAACGTCTGTTCGTCCCAGAAACGATACCATCCACCCAACGGGCGACGAAGGTCAGAAAATAAAGGCGGTTTTCTCTGAAAATGCCCCCTTGCAAAGGTAGAGCGCGAAAAAGCCAATATTCAAATACACAACGGCTTACCACAGTCGGATCGATCCGCGTGATCTGCGTACTTCGGAGGCACCAGAAGATGCAACGCAGGGCGTGTATCGCCTCTCGCATGCTATCTAGTAGTGTAGTTAGCTAAAACTAAACCCAGCCCATCAATTAGTGGTACGGCGCATGCGTTTACTTACGCGTGCGCGTCACAGTGCGCCGAGGGTTTGCACTTCAGACAAGGACAACCTCTCTACAAGGGACAAAATCATTGGCCCCACTCGGAGGTTCCGCTGTTGTTTCACTGGACATATAGCACACACGCACACACCACACAAGAACAAGCGGCACACAGGCTGCAAATCCGAAACACACTTTGGTGTAGGGTCGCCATGCAGAAACACTCCTACGTTGACTCAGGTCAGACAATGTTGATCCAAATTTATTCTATAGGTGAACTGCATGAAAAAACATGTTTATAGCATACTAGAGGAAAAGAAAAACCTCCCCCACCCAAGCACACAAAACACAGACAATAACATACCCAAGCATACAAAAACACAGACAATAACATATAAACATAACGAAAGAGGCAGGACCCTGGGTTCCCAGCCTTGAGAACCGGGGCGGTAGGTTTTATGGCATGTACAGTGCAAACAATGCAGCACAACCAAGAAAAAAGTTCTAGTTTCTTTCATGGTAATTCTATTGATAGCAGTCTAAATGCCTTTTCAAGAACATACAACAAACACAGTGTCTGCATTTAAACCTAACCTTCCTTTTCTCTCTCATTACAGGGAATCTAAAGACAGTACCACTGAAAGAGAGTAATGTGGAGAGGAAGAGAGAGGGAGAGAAAGGAGGAGGGAGAGGGAGAGAGGGAAAGGAACAAAGGAGGAGATAAAGAAACCGGTACTCACCAAGAAACAGGCCTGGCAGGAAGGTCACAAGAAAAAACAGGTGATTCGTGTGACAGCTGCTCTGGTCCTCAGAAACCTGTGTCGAATGGCTCCCTCCACTCACTGGTATAGAACACCTCTTCCCTGTTTTGTTTCTTCCTCTTTTAGTACATTTTATCCTAACAACCACATGTTCTATATACATTATGTATAATACCTCTCTTACTTCATTACCCTCACTCCCCGCTCTCTTCCCTCTCTCCCAACAGTCAGATAAGGAGACATGAACACAGACTCAGTGAAGTGGCTCTGTCTGACAGAGAAGCTGCTCACGCCATTACAGAGTGTCTCACCTATTTAAACCTCCCTCCTCCTTCTCCACCCTCTCTCACTGCTAACCCTCATGATAATGCACTGTCACACATCATCAGTTGGCTGAAAACTCATACAGCTCTCCCTAATGATTGTATTATACATTAAGTCTTCCAACCAGAGAAACCTGCATAAGGTTGTTCAAAGGCGTCTGTAGTTGTTTCTGTGTATCTGCTAACCTTCCCCAACTTATGCAAGCTGGTATGGAGGGTGGTTTACAGCATGGGATGATTGTATAGTGCAACCTAATGAGGTTCATTAGCTTACCTCTATTATTGTAACGCCAGGGTTATTTTGTGTTTTTTCTACATATAATAGTTAGCTTGGCTGTAGTGGTGCATATATTGCAGGGAGCTTGAACGCCTTCTGAGATGGACTGGTCTTATCTGCTGGTCTTGTGTCTAGTGACACTGTCTAACATACAGCTAGGACAGTCTCAATGTGATGGTAAGGGAATAGATAATACTGGTCTTGGCATGGCAATAAGATGTGTTTGCTGCAGTTGTATATAAGGATTGCTGCAGCTGTGCATGAAGTTGTAGGACCAGCTTTGGAGACTATTGAGAAAGACATGAAGAATATGAAGTCTGACATGGCAAGCCTCAGCCAAAAGGTTGATAATCTCACAGAGGAGGTTGAGAAACTTTACACCAGACTGGGTTCTCTGAATGAATCAATGAGAGATGATTTCAGTGGTGTTGAGAGAGGGTTGAATAGCATAGCCAACATGATATGTGACAAGCTTGACGAACATGACTATAAAATTACTACTAAACTAATGAGAATGACAGGACAGATCGTTAATAACAGTGTCCGTTATTCCTGTGGAGGTACTGCAAACTGGAGACGTGCAGTCTACCTGGATATGACAGACCCCAACAACAGCTGTCCCTCTGGCTGGAATATGACTGGATATTCCAAGAGAACTTGTGGCAGAGTTAGTACTGGATGGAAGACTTGTGACTCAGTCTTCTTCCCTGTCAGTGGAGGACCATACAGTCAGGTGTGTGGCAGGATCAGAGCCTACCAGTGGGGAGTACCTGATGCCTTTTATGGGTATACCATTGGTGGACAAACTACAATTGACAGTGCCTATGTCAGTGGTGTGGCTGTAATGCATGGCAGTCCTCGACAACACATCTGGACATTTGCTAACGGAGCATTTGAGAATACGACACAATACCCCACCAGCAACTGTCCATGTGACATTAGTGGTATTATACCAATCATACCATTTGTTGGAGAAGATTACTTCTGTGAGTCAGGGTATGTGCTTCCTGGGTACTGGAATAACGCATAATGTGTTAAGACTCCACTCCAATGACACTCTCTGGGATGGTGAAGACTGTCACTCCACCAGTACATGTTGCTCTTTCCACAATCCTCCATATTTCACCAAAACCCTCAACTAGACAACTAACGATGACCTTGAACTGAAAATATGTATCTATGACAGCATACAATATGACAACATAGCAGTGGAACTGGTTGAGTTGTATGTAAAGTAGCTGTGTACTATATTTGATTGTAGAATGAAAAGCACTGAAGTGCAAACCATCGGCGCATTGTGACGCGCACGCGTGAGTAAACGCATGCGCTGTATCACTAATTGATGGGCTGGGTTTAGTTCTGGCCATCTCGCGCAGTCTGACGCGGGCTAACTATACACTATAGTGCACCAAGCCATAGATGTCCAAAATTTTGCGGTCAATTAAATTCATTTCCGCTAAATTTTTGCTTGCGTATTGGGTACCATTCGAATCAGCACCGCGAGAGCTTTCACATGGTATAAATATTTTGTGATTTGCGAGCCATTTGGGTTTTTTTGAACGCGACCGGGCTATTCCTGTATTTGTACTGATCGGTTACGCATTCTATTACGCGTTATGACGTCACGTGCACGGGCGAGGTAAAAAAAATTATTTTACGCGATATCGCAAAGATAGTTGGTTACCCGAGTTTCGATCGCACAGTGATGCCACCGAAGTCGAAGAAGAAGCGACACAGCCTCGAGGCTGCAGCTAAAGGAAGGGAGATACTGAAGCAAGCACGTGTAGACCCGGATGCCACTGTTTCACCGGCCACGGAAGGTGTGATTTCTGAGAATGAAGCTCGCGCTGCGGATAGCGCCGTGTTGCAAGAAGAGCCTGGGCCTTCACGCCCTCCAGTAGATACCACTGAAGCTGTTGTTAGTCCTCTGGAGGCCATGGAGGCGTTCGTGGAAGGCTGGGTTCAAGCACTTGACCATGAAGACAGGAAATCTCTTGCCATGCTACTTTGTTTTGTTTTAGTGAAAGAACTATCTTTCACAGAGACAAATGCTGCTGCACTAACAGCAAGAGTGATCTCCAAGAACGAGAAAACTGTTCGTCGCTGGCGCACTGATCTTGTCTCAAATGGGGGTGCATTCTCAGAAAGCAATCAAGGAGGTTATATACTAGACAGCATGCGAGAGGCGATACACGCCCTGCGTTGCATCTTCTGGTGCCTCCGAGGTCGCAGAGCACGCGGATCGATCATACCGCGGTAAGCCATCCCGTCCGTTGCGTATTTGCATATTGGCTTTTTCGTGCTCTAGCTTTGCAACGGAGCGTTTTCAGAGAAAACCGCCTTTATTTTCTGACCTTCGTCGCCCGTTGGGTAGATGGTATCGTTTCTGGGACGAACAGACGTTCGAGGAGTGAGATACAGAGTAACAGACAAACAGACAAACAGACAAACAGACAGACAGACAGACCCAATGAAAAGCACTAAAGTGCAAACCCTCGGCGAAGTAGCTCGCAGAGAGTCTGACACTACAGTAGAGTCAACGATCAATTTTCGGCCGCCATGAAATATCGGATGCGAGTATTGCTACACCAAACAAGCTATACTCAGAATTAAAGCAAGAGCGAGAGCTAAGGACAAAGGCGCAGGTTGAAGTTTGGAAGTACAAGCGCATGTCAAGGTCTTTTTGGGAACGGTGGCAGTGGGAATTACAACAGCGAAAGGAATATCTCCAGGCACAAAAAAAGAATTCGAGGTCATTTCGTAGTGGTTCAGGTATCACTAATACTACAATTCTTGAAATTGATCCTAAACATCTACTTCTGCCGCCCAGTATGCAATCAGTTGATGAGTGTTACATTGGTCGGGGGTCATTTGGCGTAGTTAAGGTCCAACTGTATCGTGGGATTAGTGTTGCAGTTAAAGAAGCTTTGCCAAGAACATTGTTAGCTGATGTACGCCGTGAAGCTTCAATCCTTGCACAATTCGGTCATCCCCACGTACCGTACCTGTTTGGCGTCTGTTTAAGGAGCCGCCCATATTCCATTGTAATGCAATATCATGGTTTGAGTCAGCATTCAATATCTTTTACATTTTCCTCTGCTTTGTATGATAAACAACCTCGAGATGATTGGTTTATACTGATCGTCCAAGTTATTGAAGGTGTGCGCTATTTACACGAGGATGCCAATGTGTTACACAATGACTTTAAATGTGATAACATCATCATTTGTGACTCTTTTAAGAATTCTTCTAGATCATCGCCTCTAGTTCAATTTCAAGCCCTAATCGTTGATTTTGGAAAAGCATGCACTATTGATTGTGCCTACAAATACTCCCTGTCACCTGTTGAGATAGCAGAATATACCAGGCTTTATACACATATGGCACCAGAGGTTATTCAGGGTGTTACTTGTCAAACTAAGAACAGTGACATGTTCTCTGTAGGTGGAGTGCTGCTTGCCATTCTTGATAAGACACATGATAAAGTTGATCATTCATCAGTTTTACATTCAATTGCCAGCAGATGCAGATCAGTTAAATATCTCACAAGGCCACCTGCTAATGAAGTTTTGAGCGAACTTACTGAACTGAAATAATATGTAGCTTTTGCAATTCAGTTGTTATACTTACATGTGTATCACTCACATTTAAATTTGCTGTTACGTTTATCACTGGGTAAATCATCAGTAATCTAGTAAGAAGCAGCCCTTAGCATTTACTTGGCTCGGTAAACTAAGCATTATTGTGCACAGAGAGTATACCCAACAGTAAACCCACAGGAGTTTGACAGTGAGTAAACTCTAAGTATACTCATAGTTGGTCAGAGAATCTACTGTTGTAACAGAAGACAGTAAATTGTCCTACTTCAAACAGTGTTAGGTATTTGTAACATGCATTCACACAAAAACAAAAACTTGTGGTATACATGTATGGGTGTTAAATTCGTGTAGTGTTTTTTGCCTACATCAATGAAAAGCACTATAGTGCAAACCCTCGGCGAATTGCGCATGTGCAATACTGCTAATTGATGGGCTGGCCTATTAGTAGTAGTATGCGTTTACTCGTGGTCTCCCGCTAGTAGCGCACAGAGAGTCTGACACGGGCTAGCTACGGTAGTAGATAGCATGCAGGAGTCCATTCGTTGTGACTTCCTGAGCCTCGGGTACACAGAGCGAGCGGATCAGGTCGCACTAAGCCTAATGCGATTATGCATTATTGGCTTTTTGGCTTGTTTTCACGGCATATCTCTTGAACACAGTCGTTTCAGGAAAAACGCCCTTTTCTTTTTCAGGCTCGTGTAGTTCAGAAGCTGCTGGTATCACTAATTGGCCGCCTCGTAGCCTGTAGTGCCAGAATAAGCGTCGACACACACACACACAGACAAACCAACTACTGTAACCCTCGCTGCACATGCGCGCCGAGGGTTAATTACTACATTCTTAAGACACATAAGGCATAAGCTATGCAACTTGGTGAAAAATAATGTGACCTCATAGTGTGTTGCTTTCCCCTGCCTTCTGCCTTCTGCTGTACTTTAGGTGGCAGGGCACACTTGCAAATAGATTGCATCCGTGTTATTTAATGCACAGCA
>CASHTH010002313.1:0-35536 GCA_030341885.1 Geodia barretti
CTCTCGCAAAAGAAGTCTCACTGCCATAGGTATGGCAGTTTATATACACATGCACAGCATAAACTGTTTAACACTAGCTTATATACACAGCTGACCTCTTGTCAGGGTGAGCTCTGGCCAGTCTCCTCTCCCTCTCCCTCTCCCTGTGCCTCTCGTGTCTCAGAACATCTCGCCCCCTCGCTTCTTCAGCCACACCCTCCTCTTCCTCCCCCTCCTCCCCCTCTCCGCCCGCACCCGACGGTCCGTGTATCCCAATCCTCTTGTCGCGGGCCACCTTGGCTAGATCCCGCAGTCTATCCTCTTTACCCTCTCTCTCCTTCTGTGCCACCTTCTTCTCCATCGTCGACCTCAGAGAAATAGCTTTACGGGCCTACAAACAAACAGCAGTATGTATATAGCAATTATACATTTCCTGTTACGCTATGTGCTTATTTTCACAAGATTAAGTAAAATGGGCACATTTCCCACCTCCACGACTTATACTTATAGGATTTAAGAGATAATATTTTTCCGATTCCTTTGTAACAATGAGGTTTCGTGGTACTAAAAGTGGGGTGCTGACCTCTCTGTCGGCGGTGTACAGGGCCTGTGCCAGTTTGGCAAAGTTGTCGTTGATGGTGTGGTCTTGGAGCCCACGTCCGTCCGCAGCCAGCCTCTTGTCCAGCGGAATCGTGAAACCCTATAAACGAGGGACAGGAAGGGGGAGATTAGACAAACTCTTTGTGGACAAAATTACACTGTTACATAACATGGTTAATAAAAACAGTTTGTTAGGTGCTCACAAAACATTATGGTCTGCACACATACCCTAGGATTCTTCCAGTTGGAGATGCACGGAGGAATCTTCCACTCCTGCTGTTCCTTGACTGTCACCTGTGTGTACATACATGTCATATCAGTCCATAAGGTAAGTAGGCATCAGTCTGTAAGGTAAGTAAAAATGAACTCGGAACAAGGTTCCGTCAATGAGACAGTGAACTACGCACAGTGTGTACCATGCAGTGGCAGTGGTGGGTGGGCTGACCTTGCGGGTCGGAGAGTGGAGGACGGGAGCTGGAGGGGAGGGCGGGCCCCGAGGTATCTTCTGGTTCACCTTGAACCTCGGTGGCTCCATCGGGTCTTTCTGGGCCTCTACCATCCTGATTATCCTCTGCTTGGCACCCGAGTTGTACGCCACTCCCTGCTGGGCCGGTGTGTACCTGCAGAACAGTGAATGGACCACTGTGTGTGTGTGTTGACTAAAGGAGCTCTCCACGAGTACCATGGGTGGGTGTGTTGAGAATCTCTAGGTAGGCAGAATAACCTTCACAGGGCTCTCTCTACAGCATGCCTTCCTGTGTCAGTGCATACTCATATTTTTATGCGCACAGTGTAAGATTATAAGAGTGTGTGCATTGTGCATGCGTTTCGGAAATACTCCATTCTACTAAATGCTTTATTCCCTGCACTGTATATGTATACTTCCAGGACAGTTACGTGTGCACACCTGATGTATTGAGCAGGAGCCTGTTTATCAGCAGCTCTGACAGGCATGGCAGCCGAGATCTTCTTGTTGGTCAGTTTCTCCAGCGCCAGTCGCGTCTCCTCCGTGACTTTCTCCACCTCCTCCTCCTCGGGCCGAACCAGCTCCGGGTCACTGGGTCGCACCCCTCGAGACACCATGGCTTCCAGTGACGAGTGGACCACCTGCACACACACACACAACACACACACACTTAAAAGGTAGCAACTATCCCTTTACCTAATTACTAATATTGCACCCATAAAAGGTGTAGCAAGGTGTATACAAATGTGAAGATGTGTTGAGTGGTTTGACCTTGTCTTTCCTCTGTCCCATCCTGGCCAGCACGTCGTACTTGACCTTCCCTGAGGCATCCAGTTGCAGAGGAACCACTGCCGAAGACGAGCCCTACACACATACACATACAATCAGAAGTCATATATAACCATGAAGGCTTTGTTAAAACATGGGGAAACAAGTATAATACACATACGTGGGGACGATGATTACGTGTGCAGTTTAAGTTAGCATTAGGCCACTGACTATTACATTACCATCCGCTGTACAGTGTGTGCGAAATCTACTCTACGTCTGTGTGCAGTTTTAGCTGGAGTGTGAGCAGTAGTAACCACTGACTGGCTTGCTCTTGTTGGCCATGTTCATGGGGTACTGAGCCACATGGACCTCCGGGAAGGCGCCCCCATCTCCAAAGTCGGCCAGCGACCGCGGAACCCAGTTCTTCCTGTGGCCATAGGGAGGAGGCTCCTTCTTCACCGTCGGCCGAGTCAACTGAGATAGAGGGAGAAGAACGTGTAATATTCCGGAAATAGTTCTAATTAGTGCACACCCCGTTCTAACCTGTGCATAAGCGGCGTCCACCGACGGCTCGTCGGGATCCACAGTGACATGCGCAGGTCTAGGTAGCAGTCTGTTTCAACGGAAAAGTAAAATGAAACACCAGAAAGGCGTTAGTTGTGTGAAGTGAAGCAGCACTAATGTACTCTAGTTCACACACTTACTTGGTCAAAGACATTTTGGACGGAGGGAAAATTCGCTTCGAGGATACCGGCGACAAGAGAAGAAGTGAGAAGAGAACCAAAAATTTCACACACCAAAACCCCAACGGCTTTTGACCTTTGACCGTCGCACGTGAGCGAGGTGGAAAATCACGCATTAGTCACATGATCTAAGAGCCAACACTAGATCGAGCACCGAGAGCGCTCAGCTTCGGCTCTGTGCTTTCAGCTGGACGTCTTTGGGGAGACGGAGAGAGGGTCCTAGTGAATCCAGTCGTGTCTGTCGCCTTTGGCTCTGCTTCTCTAGTTCTCTGCAGGCCTGGGCGTAAGTCGAGTTCCTCACATCACGTCTCTGCAAGATTTTGTCGAACTTCAAGAGAGACTTTATCTTTTACCAGGTGGAGTGTGTGAGTGGCGTTATCTTCTCCCTGAGTCATGGGCCAGAGCCGGTCGTCCTGTGTAAAGGTCAGTTCATGCCCCATACAAATTTCAGGTCTAATAATTATAAGGAACCTTGTAATCTATACTATGAGATGACTTACAAAATAAAAGGGTGTGTATACGTTTTTGCGGCTCTGTCGCATTCTCTCAGGATATGGATTCAAGTGGAGGACAAACACAAACCTCACAAGATTCCAGGGAGTTGCCTCTTGTTACCGGGACAGGGGACTCTAGGGTGGGACCCGGGATCACCCAGGGTGCCAGCAGTGATGGTGGAGATGGGAGGGTGGTGGGGGGAGGAGGGTGTGCCGAGGGAACTGGTGGGGAAGAGGGAGGAGGGAGAGAGAGGAGCGAGGAGTCTCCTCCGGGAGGTGGCCCGACAGAATCCGACGTGGCCCATATCTCCTCTATTCTCTCCAGACTTCCAGCTATCGACACTGCCGCTGCTGCAGATGGCAATACCTCTTCCCTGGAATCGGAGATAGACCAGTGAGCCGCCATTCAGTGTTTTACTGTCAGTAAACTAAGCTTTATTTCTTCACTGGAGTTAGAGATACAGTACATAGACCAGTGAGCTGTCATTCAGTGTTTTTTGTTAAATTTTTGTCCTTCCAACACCAATATCTTTCGCCATTGTCTGTTGTGTGACATATATGTATGCCTTACTCACGGCTACAACACCTATTTTTCTGTAGAGTGCTGGAGGCTGTGGGTGGTCTTCTGTCCAGATACCCCACCCACCAACGGACATTCCACGTCTCTTACAAGTCTGTGATGGCCGTGAAGGACGCCCTCCCTCGCGAGGCAAACGACGCACTCTCAAAACTCCAGAGAAACCTCCTGTCGGCTGTAGCGCAGATGGATCTCGGTCGTGGGAGCATGTTTGTCGTGGACTACACCCTCAACCTGCTCATCCTCCTCTGGAACCACTACCCAAAGAAACTCCCCCGTGAGTGTGACATGGACCACCTCTCCACCCTCGTGTCAGCTGCACTGGATATCGACCGGCACGGAGAGAAAGCAGCCGCACTCCAGTTCGGGCAGGACTTTGTGAGTCACCTGATGCGTCTGCTGGACGACTCGCAGCTGGGGCAGCTGGAGAAAGGCGGGGCCAGTCGACGACTTTGTCAGTTGCTCTCCTACCACGAGGAGATTAGCCCCGCCGTACTCCAGCAAGTGGTTGTCGGTGTGGGGATGCTGGTCGAAGTCAACCTCGACGTCTCCGTCTTTGTCGGGGATAATCTCCACGTGGCTCTCCTGTTTGCGGCACAGCAGCACGCCTCACACGAGATCCTCCAGGAGCTCATCTGGAGACTTCTCTCCCTTGTCGTCAAGAGAGATGCTGCGTTTGTCAAGGAGCTAACTGCCAGCGGAGTTCTGTTTGTCATCACATCTATCATGCAGAAAAAAGGGTTCTCTCTCTTCCCCCTGGTCAAGTTCCTAACTCTCTGCTGCCACCAGGCGCCCAACGCCTCCCTCATCCAACTCCTCGAGAGCAGGGATCTCTTCCGAACACTCCTGGCCGTTATAGATCCAGAGACAACTGAGCACTCGATAGAGAACGTGGCACGCACATGCGACTTCCTGGCCTATCTGTGCTCAAAGGCACAACCGAGGCACGTTGGGATGCTGGTGGACCTGGCTGTGGTGTCCAGGATCGAAGCCTGCGCGAGGAAGTGGCCCGAGACGTGCCTCCTGCAGGCGTGTTTGGGCATTGAGGGATTCTGTGCTCCGGCAGCTCCGGGCACATTGACAATAGAGGCAGCCTTAAAGAGGGCAGAATTCTTTGATGGCGACCATCACGTCTTTGCCAAGGACATGCTCTGTAACGAGACAGTCTCGCGGAACGTGACGCTGGCAGAGATGGTCTACATCCTCGTACAGAAGCTGCTGCGCTCCAGCCCACTCGCTGCCCTCCAGCGCATGGGGCAGAAAGAGTTTGTTGAGGCACTCATCATGCTCTTTGCCCGCGACACTTTCTCCTTCCCACAGCTCGCCAGTAGAGTCATCTTCACCTTGCACTACTTTGTCGTGCAGATGAGGCACAAGGAGTGCTTCGAGCACCTTCGCGACCTCTGTTTCCACACGTTTGTCGTCGACCTCATCCAGTGCTCTGACTCGTACGATATTGTGGCCACCTCCATCGGTCTCCTAGCCTCGCTCCTCAACCGCTACCACACCCACTTTCAAGAGCGTGAGCATGCTCCTGGATACCCAGCTCCCCGAGCTCATCGTGGAGAAGTGTTCACAGTACCGTCCGCAGCAGACGCCCCAGTTTGGTGACGACTTTGGACGGATTCTCCTGAGCCTCACTGCCGACAAAGAGCTGTCACTCCAGCTGCACAAACGAGGCTACATGGACAAGCTCCTCGGGGTTCTGAGCGATGGGTATGCCCCTGTTGTTAGTAGGAGTGTCGTCCATGCAGTGGGGAACATCTCCCTCGGAGGTCAGGCAATCAAACAGGAACTTCAGGAGAAGGACTTCCACGAGACGCTCCTACACACACTGCAGGACGAGAAGGAAGATGGCTACCTCATATCGGCATGTTGTCGCGTCCTCCACATCCTCTCGTCGGGGGACCAGGCCAAGAGGAGACTGGTGGAGCGCGGCTGTGTCCCTATCCTTCTCCGTCTCATGAAGATCCGGGTGGAGGACTTCAAGCTACAGGCCGAGGTCACGTGGCGATCCCTGGGACTCCTCAGTTCCCTTGGGTTCATGGCCGTCATCAACCGACGCTACGTTCTGACACCCGCGGTGATTAGACAGATCTCCGACGTTGTCCGCGGCTCGAGGAACGGGAAGGTCATCAGCTATACCATCCTCGTCTTCCTGGGAGCTGGGGAGCTGGACGAGGGAGCCGTCCAGTTGAGAGAGCTGGAAGTGGAGCTGTGTCTGGAACAAGCCATGGAGAAGAAGGAGTACAGTGTGCAGGCACCTGACCTTGTCCGGTGGTGCAACCATGTTCTCGAAAAACAGTATCTCTACACTATAATGGCACTGTCGTTAGTCCCCCCCACCTCTATCCCTCCCCTGTCTCCCTCTACGGCTCTCAAAGTTGACTGGCCACACCATCTGATGCAGTCTGAGGCCATGGACACCAACACCGGCGGAGAACAAATGGTGCTCCTCCCACTAGAAGAAGAATTTATGACTCCGCAGCACCCGGTGGCCCCCGACCTCAGCGCAGCTGCCAGGCAGCAACTGCGAGATCTTGGACTCGACCCCGACCAGCCGCTGTTCCGCGTTGGTCGCGTCTACGGGAGCACGCACGGGTTCTGCAGCAACTGCGACCGCGAGAGCGTCTCTGAAGAGTTGGTCGTCCGTCCGCATAGCCTCACGCCGCATCAGTACCAGGACCTCATTGACGCTGGCTGGTACCGGAGAGGAGGAGTGAAGCTGTTTCGCCTGCGCTGCAACCACAACGTGCACCATGTGGACTGGGAAACGCGGGTGAATGTACTCCAGTTCGACCGACGCTCGCACAAGAGCTACACTCGTGTCCTGAAACGCATGCCCAAGGACCGACTCACAATCGAAACTCTGCCTACGCATTTCAACCGCGACGCCTTTGACCTGTACAACACCTACCACATCGAGAAACACGAGAAACCGCTCAAATCAATGTTCTCCTATGCAGAGCACGTAGTCAATTCTCCCGTCCAGCATCAGACAGTAGACGGAGTTGAATACGGCACGTTTCACCAGCTCTACCGCCTCGATGGGAAGCTGGTCGCAATCGGGATCATTGACGTGGTGCCCAAGGGGATCGTGAGCATTTACATGTGGTACGACATCTCCAAGGCAGTTTCAAAGTACTCGTTTGGCGTGTACTCTGCTCTAAAGGAGATAGAGTTTGTGTGCAAGTACCACGAGCGAAATCCAGAGATGCACAACTACTACCTTCAGGGATGGAACAGCCTCAACAAGAAGCTGGCGTACAAGTCAAACTATGGACCGGGGCACTTTTACTGCCCAACCATTGCAGGGGAGTGGGTGGAGGGAGAGGAGGGAGTAAAGAGAAGCCAAGAAGCCTACATCCAGAGGAAGAAAGAGGCGGAGAGAGACAAGAGGGAGGGGGAGAGAGCTGGATGCAATGGAGGTAACGAGCTGGGGCTGGCTGGTTTTGAGGGTAACTCCAATGCTAGCAGTTCTTCGTGCAACAGTCACAGCGACGGAAAAACCAAGGATAGCATGGACACAACAGACGGGGAAGAAGTGAAGACTAAACCACCGGAGGGACCACAGAAGCAAGACTCTAACTCAGTACAGGAGGGCGACAGCGGTGGAAGTGACGCATCTCCTGCCTGTGCCTGTGAGGCATACCCCATAGACTTGGCCTCCTACACTGCCCGGACTGGGGAGACATCGGTAGACATTAGAAAACTTGTAGTCTGCCTCAACTACTCCGAGTACCATCGACTGGGAGACGTGATCGATGTCTACCGTGTCCCGGGGTGCCAGGTCAAAGTTCTTGAGCAGAGGTTGTCCGAGTTGGTTGTGACACTCTCACCGCGTCTCCTGTCGCAACTCGTCATCGATTTCAAGTTGTGCGCTGCTTCAACACTCGCCTCGTCTCCAGGAGTACTAGCGGAGGAGAGCCAGCCGAGAACAGAACACAACTCAGAGTCACTAGTGTTGTAGCCTCGATAGCTATTTATACCATGTAGGCATGCAGAGTTTACGTTTATCATTTTATGTGCACATTTTATACCGGGTTTTGTGATTATGGTATATAGACGTTTTAACTTGATATTGTGATTACAAGATGAAAAGCAGAAAACTAGCATCTTAACATGAGAAGAATGGTCTTGATTGCTATAGTAATGGAGGGGTCTGGGGTTCATTAGACGGAGTTGTTGTCTCCCTGGTGCCTCCGTTGGGCCTGAGTGAACTCATAGTAGTCGATGTAGCCGTCATTGTTGAGATCATCGTCTTTGAGAATGGAGTCAATCAGGTTCTTCAGCTCATCATCGGTGAGTTCAATACTCTGCGTGCAAAGGTTGGAGGCAGTGTCACACACCATACTTGATGGTGAATATTACAGTCTACACAACAATGCCTACATGAAAGTGATCAAACTACACAGATAGTGAGGGTTTCACCATTGCACTGAAAATCAATGGAACTCACTTGTGTCTTCCCATGTTCCGCTCCCTCCCTGTGGTCCTCATAGTGCGTCATGGCAGCCCCCAGCTCCAGCCCGTCCAGCTTGTTGTTGTTGTCATAGTCGTGGAGCTTGAAGTAGTGGAACTCCATGGCCTCCTGGTCGTCCAACTTCAGCTCATCCGGCTGGTCCATGTAGTCCTTCATGTGCTCACGGATGTGCCTGCAGGAATACATTACAGAGTGGGTAGGGTTGTCTCGACAATGGATACCACATAATAGCATGCTTCACTTATCAGGACGCTTCCTTCGTCGCAAATGTGTCAAATGCTCGGTTTACTCTAAATAATGCCCACTAAGCTGGTTTCTCTCGCGCACTTACTCGGCGTCATGGACGCGACTGGAGTCGTGAAGATAAGAGCCACCGTCCTGGTTACACTGGACAGCTACAGCCGCGAGGATAAAAAGCGACAGCTTCAAAGTGAACGACGACATTTTTGCCACCTGTCAGAATACAACCGCACGTGGAATGAAATTAGCGCATGCGTAAACATTTTGGCAATGTCGTTGTGTTCTCAAACAGCCCTACTAGTCAGCGGTTCAAAAGGAGCATACTTATGGTCAAACAGTCCAAACTGTTCGTGTCCCTCTGAAAAACACTGCGTGCAGTACAAGTCGTTGTCGCAGTCGTAGCAGCGAATGTGAGCGTCGGCATTGCAGATGCAGCACCACGGAAGGTCATCGGGGTCAACTCCTCCCCACCCCGAGCGATAGTTGGTGGCAGCACACGCATCTTCACCCGAGCCTCCAGCTACAGCTCCTCCTTTACTGTTCCTTGACTCAGCTCCACTGCTGGGTTTCAAGTAGCGATCGAGACCTTTCTCCTCCAGCCTGCGATCGAGAGCCGCCTCGGCCAAGGTCTGCTTGAGGAGCCCACTCACCTCGTCCCCCGAGTCGGTCCCTGTCGTTTCGTCCAGGATGACCTCGCTACTGAGGGTGATACCCAGCTGACGAGCTGCCGTATCCCCACCCACTCCACTCTCTGTGGACCCCTCAAGATGGGCCCCTCCACTGCCAAAATGGCCCCAGGAAAAGTCCAGGTGAGCGTGACGTCCGTGTCGTGCCGGTTCCGGCTTGCTGCGCACCTCAGAATCACCCTCGGTCTTCTCAGTGCTACGTAGCTCGGCCAGCTGTTTCGAGGCTGCCGACACAAACTGATCTATCTCCTTTTGCTTGTTCTCATCTTGCTCCATTTCTCTCTGCGCCGCTGCCAGTACTTGGGTGATCTCGGACACACTGATTTCCTTCTCCTTCTGCTCACCGTGGGACTCCACAGTAATCACCGGTGGGAGCTGTGGGTAGGGAGTAATAAATCCTTCACCAGCAGCTGTACTTTTCTCTCCCGTTTCCTCTTGTTCGTCTCGTTGAAGTTCCTTGGCCTTTACGACAATATCCTGGACGTCTTTTGAAGTGGCGTCGGCCATTGCCGACTGCTCCTGTCGCGACTGAAAGGCTCTGAACTCTTCAAACAACTTGTTTGGATCAGCATCCTCTACTTGTATGTCCATCCCACCCAATAGTGTAGTAATGCTGTCCTCCATAGGATAGTTGTTGGGGTCCACTTTCCTGTCCAGCCCAACCCTGTCTGACACCTCATCTACAAGATTGTCTGCTTGTTCTGACTCGGTTTTTGGACCGCTAGATTGATTACCAGTTGATGAGGGGGGTCCCTGGCTCTTCCCCTCATCTCGAAGTTTTGCCAGTCTCTCCTGGAGGGCTGCTTCAGAGTCTCCAGTCTTTGTGGGTCTGTGGGACTCCTTCAGTCTCCGCAGTCTCTCCTCCAGCTTCCTGTCCTCCTCCGTCAGGACAGGTCCCGAGTGAGGGCCCCCGACACCACCGCCCAGGCCCCCTGCCGATGGCAACTTCTCTTCGTTGAGTCGAAGTTTGGTGACTACGGGTGCCTGGACGTGGGGCGAGTGGTAGAACCTGTCCGGGAAGTTTTCCATGACTCCGGCCTCTTGCTGCCTCATCGCCTCCTGCACCTTACGTGTGCAGTAGATGCACGTCTCTCTGACAGCTTGAGCATTCTTCTTGTGCTTGCTCTTGGGGATGCACAACGTGCAGAAGTTGCGGCCGCACTTAGCGCAAACGGCCGGCTTCTCGCGAAACTTGAACTTGTTCGTGCATCCTGCACACCTATCAGCCATGACAGGCTACAGGCGATGAGCGAGGATCTTCAACCTTCGCAGTTGTTTTCCGAAGCAAACGCTGAGTAAGCACAAATTACGGATAAACAATCGGAATACGGAGTTACGTGACGTAAGGCGGAGGTGTGGAGGGAGAATGCACTCCCCAGCAGCTGCTGTCCAGTATTCTGGCGGCAGAAAGAGGTGCATCTCCTCCCTGCAGGTCACATACCACCAGGAGATCCACAGGCCAGCTCCTCGGCTGGCACAATTCAACCAACCTCACAACACCAGTAGGTAAGCATACGGAATCTCCTCAAACTACACTGTGTGTAAGGTTGTCTCTTGATAGTGGCTGTGGGTCCATAGACCACAGGCCAGAGGAAGATGGACACTCCCAAGAAGCAGGGAGATTCGTGCCGGATGACGAAGACCTGGATTTCTATGGCCCACCCTCCCTCGTTCTTCCTCCATGTTCTATGCCTGGCCTTCCTCCTCCCCTCCCCCCTCCCAGTTCCCTGGCCCACTGGGACCCACCACCACAGAAACTCCATTCAGCCGAGCCCTCCTCCATCTCTGAATCTCCACCTAACTTGCCACCTATTCCAACTGTTCCTTACAGCCCTCTCTTTGGTATATACACCATAGCTCTAAATCATCACGAAGATGTTCGTGATGATTACAGAGTAGCCCCCTATTAATGAGGACACCCCTCTAATACGGACACATTGTATTTCCCCACTAATATGGACACTATGTTCTGTCCCCCATTGGTGACCAGTACAATTTTACTGTAGGATTGGAAGACGGTCTCCGTCAGAGGGTGAATGTGGAGATAGAACACTTCAGAGCATCTCTACAGGAGGTGATGAGGGAGCAGTTTGCGTCGCAGCGCAGCCTCCAATGTAATCATCATCCTCACTGCACCTGCCACCAATACTGCCAGATAAAGGTCAGCTAATAGCACTGAACAACCAGGCATTTTCACTCACTGTTTCTCTTGTTGTAGGAAGAGAACCAACACCGTCCATCGTAAGCTTCACATAATAACGTGCAACAACCCAATAATGTTCCTTTTGTGCTCTAGAGAAGTACTAAACGAAGATGAAGATGAACATGGGCAGAGTATAGAAACAAGGTTAGCTCCTGTTGCTTTGTCTTTTAAAGAGGTTGTATTCTTTATGTACTTGCTTGTATGAGATGGAGGTACATTTTGTGCCTGCTATTTAAATTTGCCCGTGATTGGCTATGTGTACTTCACTCCAGCATTGACTCAGGTGTATGTGTTGAAGCCACACACCCTCCTCCCAGTAGCACTGAGGAAGAGATGAGCCTTGCTCTCATCAGACTGCAGACCTTGGCAGCTGTCATCACCACCAACCTCCAACAAGAAGAGTTAACCTCTTAACACCTACAGAACAATCACTTCTGATCACCCACCATACTGAACTAAGCCTATCTCCCATTCTAAACAGAGCCCACCTTCGATCTATCACTGATTATATTATGCAGCATACAATTGGGCAAATATACACATAGACATAAAAGGCTGGGTACACAACATAAAACTGTGGATTATGATCGAATTTATTGGTCTCTAGTCAGCATGTTGTCAATAGCCAGTTCTTCCCTCAGTCGACCTCCTCCATTCTCACATCGTCGTCTTCTCCCTCGCCCTCTCCCTCTAGTGGAGGCATCTCCTCTTGGGCAGTGGTCTCTGCGGAGTGAGAAAGAGACATACTTCTATACATTCAGTTGATCTACTAGCAGGTGAGTACAGTGAATTAGAGCATGAAAATAAAGTGCAATAGGTTACTACACCCACCTTCTGCCTCGGTATCTGCAGCGTCAATGTCAATGCCCAGCCCCAACTTGATCATCCGGTGGATGCGATTGGCGTGGGTCTGCGGTTCGTCCAGCGAGAACCCAGACGCCATGAGCGAGGTCTCGAACAGCAACATGACGAGGTCCTTCACCGACTTGTCGTTCTTGTCATTCTCCACCTTCTGCCTCAGCGTCTCCACGATGGGGTGCTCCGGGTTGAGCTCAAAGTGTTTCTTGGCGGCCATGTAGCCCATGGTGCTCGTGTCCCGCAGCGCCTGGGCCTTCATGATCCGCTCCATGTTGGCAGTCCAGCCGTACTGGCTGGTCACGATACAGCACGGCGACGATACCAGTCTCTGCGTTACGACCACTTTTTCGACCTTCTTGTCGAGGATGTCCTTTGTCACCTTGCAGAGCGGTTCGAACTTCGCCTTGAGCTCCTCGAATTTCTTCTTCTCCTCTTCCTCCTCGGGCAGCTCGAGACCCTCCTTCGTGACGCTGGTGAGCGTCTTCCCGTCGTACTCCTTCAGCTGCTGTACACCATACTCGTCGATGGGCTCCACCATGTAGATCACCTCGTAGCCTCGCTTCCGGAGCCGCTCCACGAAGGCAGAGTTTGAGACCTGGTCGCGGTTCTCGCCCGTGATGTAGTAGATGCATTTTTGGTTTTCCTTCAGGGAAAAAAGGTGGGAGATGGAAAAAGAAGATGAAAACCGGAAAACACAAGGAGTACTAATGCAAAACAGTATACCCATATGCAAGTGTTTTCAGCTGCAAAAACTTTAAAACCACTTGTCAGAATGAACTAGTAGGCTTACCTTCATCCGACCGACGTAATCTTTGAGTGAGACCCTCTCGTCACCGCTGGCTGATGTATGGTAGCGGAGGAGGTCGGCCAGCTTCTTGCGGTGCTGGCTGTCCTCGTGGATCCCCAGCTTCAGGTTCTTGCTGAACTGCTCGTAGAACTTCTTGTAGTCCTCTGCGTCCTCCGCGATCCCGTTGAACAGCTCGAGGCACTTCTTGACAATGTTCTTGCGGATGACCTTGAGGATCTTGCTCTGCTGGAGAACCTCGCGAGAGATGTTGAGCGGGAGATCCTCGGAGTCCACGACTCCCTTCACAAAGTTGAGGTACTCGGGAATGAGATCCTCGCAGTTCTCCATGATGAACACGCGCCTCACGTACAGCTTGATGTTGTTCTTGACCTTCCGGTTCTCAAACAGGTCGAACGGGGCTCGCTTCGGGACAAAGAGGAGCGCGCGGAACTCGAGCTGGCCCTCGACGGAGAAGTGCTTCACGGCGAGGTGGTCCTCCCAGTCGTTGGTGAGCGACTTGTAGAACTCCCCGTACTCTTCCTGGGTGATGTCATCGGGATTTCGGGTCCAGATGGGCTTCATCTTGTTCAGCTCCTCCAGTTCGTTGTACTTCTCCTTGATCTTCTTCTTCTTCTTCTTGTCCGTCTCCTTGTCGTCTTTCTCTTCGTCGTCACTCACATCCTCAAGCTTGGCTTCATCCTATATTATACCAGTGACGCAAGTAGTATACCAGTAAAAGTCAAGGGTGGTGTGTGACATGTGTGGGTGTTTGTGTGGGATATGAGAAGTGCTAATTGGCTCACTTCCTTATCCTCGGCATCTTGGTCTTTCTTTTCCTCTTTCTCCTCATCCTCTGCCTCATCGTCAGAAATCTCCTTTTCCCTCTCCTTTGTCACCTGCATAGAACCACATACAGAAAGCAACGGTTTACTTCAGGCTGAATATGAACCTGTGTACTAGACTATTGTTAACGGTCACACATGAACACCACCACACTTTTTGGCCCTGCTTTCATGTTTTATCGACTTACACACCAACACAAGTTTCTCTCACGAGGCTGGTGTATCCCTGTATCGTATAAACTGAGCCTTAGCTCACCTGAAGTTGGATGGGGTAGCCGATGAACTGCGAGTGTTTCTTGACCACCTCTTTGACCCTCCTCTCCTCTAGGTACTCCATCTGGTCCTCCTTCATGTAGAGGATGATCCTCGTCCCGCGACCGAGCCCCTCCGTTTCGTCTCGTTTGACGGTGAACGACCCGCCGGCAGAAGACTCCCAGGTGTACTGCTCGTCATCGTTGTGTTTGGTGATGACCTGGACACGGTCAGAAACCAGGTAACAGGAGTAGAACCCCACTCCAAACTGTCCAATCATAGAGATGTCTGCTCCTGCCTGGAGAGAGGAGGGGGAGGGGAAGAGGGGTAGGGAAGAGAGTGGTGGGAGGGGCACTAAATAGTGGCGGTATGTACTGTGTGTAAATGATAAATGACTGGCTTGTCCTCCATACATTGCTGCAGTCATATCTGAGTCTGATTCTGACATGGGGGAAACTTGAACACAAAGAAAGTGAATGCTGGCACAAATTGCCACATGGGTGACCTCACTCCAGTGGAATCCCTTTTTGAGGGTGACTAGTGTACACACTGGGAATGTTCCAGAAGGCTCTTCCACCACATCCTCCATGAATATGGGGAGAGTTACTCCAGCCTCTCCCACACTAACCCTACACACATCCATGGGAGACTGAAACCGGCCAGCAAAGGCATTCACACACCCAAGGAAACATTCTGAGGTGAAAGAAGGGGCAGGTTCTTTTTCCACCAAGAAGAGCTCAAACCAACTTTCAGAAACACGGGGAAAGGAAGGAGCACTAATTTTTCACAAGAGGCTCAAAATGTGGTAGAAACTCACCTGCAGGGCCTCCATGAACTGCCGTGTGCCCGACTTGGCGATGGTACCCAGGTTGTTGACCAGGTCAGCCTTGGTCATCCCGATGCCAGTGTCACAGATGGTGAGTGTGTTGTCGTCCTTGTTGGGGATAATGGTGATCTTCATCTCCTTCTCCGCCTCCAGGACTGTCGGATCGGTCAGACTCTGGTACCGGATCTTGTCCAGAGCCTAGGGGTGGAGGATAACACCACACTTCTCACTCACAAAATACGTCTAACATCGTTGCGGATGTTCTTACCAAAGGAGCCTGAAATATCACTGGTTATGTACAGTGCTACATACATGAACATGTCCCCTGCATGGTTTATCTCCCCAGTCACTGCCCACTAGTGGCTATGGGAAGCACAAGGAATATGCAGTGGACCGGCCACTCTCGCCCAACGCGCCTACCTCACCCTACCGTACCGCTAGGGAACAAAGGGAAGGGGTCACGTGGGAGACCGAGAGGGCCGGAGTTTCTCTTCTACGCTGTGGACGGAATATACCCGATGTGGAGCTGCCGCGGGGGCAGCTTCAGGCTCCAAACCACTTGGGCAGAGCTCAGCGGCGGCAGTTTGTACCACTGAGATGCCCGCGTAGAGTTTACGATCAGTGCGAACGACAAACGCGGAGGCATTTTGCGCACAATCAACGCAACGGCTTACGTACGTCTGAACAGTTGGAGATAAGTTCTCTGAGGAAGATCTCCTTGTTGGAGTAGAACGTGTTGATGATGAGGCTCATCAGCTGCGCGATCTCTGCCTGAAAGGCAAAGGTCTCGGCTTCTTCCTCCTCCATGTTAGCTTCTTGCTGGACTTCGGGATCTGCCATGACTTGACGTAGAGAAACTGCGCTCCTGGACTGCTAAACTCCGCGCGGTAATTCGGGCGAGCCAAGTCGCGGATAATGCTTTTATGCACGCTTTGGAGAATCTTCGAGAATGGTCCGGCCTCAGAACAATCCAGAACGCACGTACGTACACGTGCATGACAACGAGTTTGAGCATGCGCATATTTGTTCTCGCGACGTCCGCATTCCAACTACACATAGCCGGAAATGATTAGAGGGGCGTCCGAGGAGCCGAGAGAGAGGTAGAGCAGTCAGCCCGACGATGGCCCTTCAGAGAGCGCACTCGATGTCGCACGAGAGCACATCCTTCCGTACCAAGGAAGGAACGTACAAGAAAGGATCTTTCCAGTACTGTCGAGAGACGAGAAAGGCTCACTCGGGCAAGGAACTGAGTCCGGTTACCGTCTCCTTCGTTTCGTGCAAGGACAAAGAAGGCACCAAGGAGTGGATAACTTTCAACTCTGCGAAGGAGTTCTACTTTTACCCGTTCCACGGCATGCGCAAGGTCAGTCGTGACGCTAGCGGACTGCGACTCCCAAATAATGCCCACCAAGTTGGCTCGGTGGGCGTGTCTCGTCTGTCGATATAAACGGACATCCTCTGCATATGAAACGGAGGAGTTGTCTCAATGCGTATATATCCTCCTGTGCAGTTCCCTGACCTGACAAAGCCAGCAGACAAGCGGACCTACCGTGCCCCAACCGTTCCGGTCTGCCATGATTTCAACCTGATGACTCGCTCCACTGAGAGGCTGGACCTCATCATTGGGTTCTCCACGGGACCTCTGCAGCACGTGAATCCCATCACTCGACGCTCTCTCTGTGCCTTCAATGACGACGTGAGTGCTCAGTGGGTCATGTGAGGATCAAATGACCCCTAAACACACTAGACTTTGACAATCAAAGTGCTGTGTAGGTACCAGCAGCTCCTGCCAAAGTGAGAAATTTGTGCAGGTATAGAAAACTTTTTTGAGTCATTCACATTGAGAATCCTCTTCTTGAGCATGCCAACAGTGAGTTGGTCTGCTTGATATAAATCCAGTGCATAGTTTTTATTGGGACATATATAGCCCTACATATTTCCCAAATGTATTTTGTAGGACATCCTCGACATGGATGTACTTATGTTTTTTCTCTTCTCTCATCAGTGCTCCATAGACAAGACCAGGGTGACGTGTGTCAAGTGGGTGCCAGGCTCCGAGACTCTGTTTGTGTCCTCCCATCGCAGCGGAAACCTCTACGTCTGGAGCACCGTGTTCGCGGGGAAATCCACCACCGGCCCCGTTCAGTTCCTACCCCACGCCGAGCTCCAAGACGCCACTATCTCCACCGTCAAGACCAGACACAAGTCCTCTCTCCACTACCGCTGGTCCATCGGCCACGGGGCCATCAACCGTTTTGCCTTCTCCCCCGACTTGGACCACATAGCCGTGGCCAGCCAGGACGGCTTTATGAGGATCTACCACTTCCAGCGACAGGAGTTCCACAGCCGAATGCGCAGCTATTTCGGCGGGATTACCTGTGTCTGTTGGAGCCCCGACAGCTGCTACGTGGTGACTGGTGGCGAGGACGACCTCATCACTGTCTGGTCGTTCCACCATCGGCGAGTCGTTGCACGTGGGATGGGTCACCAGTCGTACATCTCTGCTGTTGCATTCGACCCCTACACAACGGTTCTCCCCGATGCCATATCGAATCAAGCAATGTCACTGGGTGGAGACAGTGAAGGTACGGGAGTGAGTCAGCCCCCGTCAATTAGAGGAAGTTTCAGACTCAGTGGTGCGATTGACACGTCGAGTATAGCGAGCAGTCCGTTTCTCGGGCGTCTCGCGTCCGAAGCTGGCAGGGGGAAAGAGGTGCTAGCGTACAGGTTGGGCTCCGTGGGGCAAGACTCACATCTCTGCCTCTGGGATCTGTCGGAGGACGCACTCAAAATACGTCGGCCGTTTGCAAGGAGTCGGTCGCGAATGAGTAAAATGATGTCCAGTCAACAGCAGCAACTGCACTCGGCAGAGTCACTGTCTTTCAAACAGAGAGAGAGTGGGCAGGACACAAGCACAAGTTATGACGAGGAGAACGTTTCTTCAAGACCGCGATCAAATGCACTGGTTCAGGACACTGCGCAGAAAACGCCGACCGATTCTTTGCCACAAGAGGGAGTATCTACTGACCAACCTTCGACAGATCACACACAAGCAACAACTGAAGAACCTTCTCAGAAAAATGCACAAACCGCGACTATGCAAAGCGAACAACCTCAAACATCGGGCAGTGAAAACGAACAGAAACGAAAGTCTAGCTCACAGGGAAGAGAGTCGGAGGAGAAGGATACCGGCAGCCCTGCCGGTTCTGGTACAAGTGATCAGGACACTTCCACGGACGACAAGACGCGTCAGAGTAACTCAAAGAGCGGGAAAAAGAACAAGACCAAGGGAGGGAAGGAGGGGAAGAAAGTCCACATCCGAGGGCAACAGAAGAGCCTGAGGGATCCCATGAAACGAGTCATGAAATTTGTCGGGATTGGTGGGCAGAGCCATCACAACGGACGGAGGGAAGTGAGCGCGTTTGAGACGTGCAACAGCGACGACATAGCACCCAAGATGGAAGAGGTGAACGTGATTGAGCCGCTGGTTGCAGAACGGGTAGACAGAGAGAGACTGTCCGACCTGGTGTTCAGAGACGACTGCATCGTTGTGGCGAGCTACGACGGTTACGTCAGTCTGTGGGTGAGACCGGGGGTAGAGGCTGAAGAGGGAGAAGGAGAAGGAGAAGGAGGAGGGGGCAAGGGAGGTGAGGCAGCCGTGCCGTCACAACAGCCTCCCGATTCCTTGTCGTCAACTGATCAACCGACAGAGACTCATCCAGGGGTGGGTAATGATCACTGGGTTTATTTTCCATTGGAAAGAACTCACACAAATATACCTTTCAAGTAGGCTTACAATTGAGACTACATTGTTTTGTGTGTGCTATATACACCTTTAACCTTTCTCTCTGTATATACATTGCAGCTCAATAGCCCAAGACCAGGAGGTGGACCAAATTCACCGCTAAAACAAACAACTGTATAGCATTTATTATGTGTCAATGAGTTGTGTGTTGATCTTGTGGTTTTTTTTGGTGGTATATAATACAGTGTGGAGAATCGGAACGTACTCTTATCTATTTTTAGCTACTCTACCTAAAAATAGCAACACGATAATTACATTGTAGGTGGGCGGGTGCTACGGCGTGTTCTAAAAATAGTAGCACACAAGGCAATAAACAAGGCACCGCCAGGGTGAAGCGAGATGGCGGATTCCACGGCCAGCGGAGCTGAGACAGGCGGCAAGGGAGAGGCTGAACTGTCCAAGATGGACGCAGGCGACGTCCCTGTGGCCAAAGATTACGCCTTTGGCGACATCGTGACGCTGAATGTTGGCGGGAAGAGGTGGGGTCTTGTACCACAGCTAGCTTGTAGCTCGTCTCCATCTGTGTGTACGTGTTGGGCACCTTTCCCCGCTGCAATAACACAGTTTGTGCGTGTAGAGTACTGTGCGGCCTTGTAGCATATTCTCTAGCTGTGTAGAAGAAGGAGCATTCGATCATTAATCATTATCATTATCATAGTCACAACAAGTAGTTGAATGTATACCTGCGTTTGTCCAGGTTTTCTACATCCAGACAGACCCTTTCATGGGTGCCTGACTCTTTCTTCTCCAGGTCAGTGAGGTAGAGAGCATGTGCAGTGTTTACGCCACTGTTGTACCTTCAGACACCCACGCAAACTGCCTCAATTTGTGCACAGAACACACAAACCACAGTACATAGTTTGTATTACTCCATACTAATGTAGCTGTCCATTTGTTCTGTTGCCCAGTTTGATGAGTGGACGAATACCGTCTCTAAGAGACGAGACAGGAGCGGTAAGTGGTAGTTTGTTGAAGCTGTATACACCTATATGTACCTATACTTAGTGTATATATAGCTCACTAGTGGCAGCGCCACTCACCATCATATCCTAGCCTTATGTGTTTGACCCTGGCACATACAACGTATGCATGCACGTACACATAGATCTTTATTGATCGAGATCCGGAGGTGTTTGTGCCCATACTGCACTACCTGCGGACCAAGACGGTCAACTGCAGACACATAGACCTCAAGACACTCAGACACGAGGCAGAGTTCTACGGCGTGCTACCTCTAGGTGAGTCGGAGACGCGTTCTCCTTCTCTCTCTCGCCATGGGGCACCTTGTTTTGGAAACATAGCGCCCAATACAGTGCATCAGTTTCCTGGTTTAGTGTATGACAACAGTGTGTGAGTGTGTGTGTGTTGTGTGTGTGTGTGTGTATGGGCATGTTGATTGTGTGTGCAGCGAAACGGTTGGGAGTATGTGAGGAAGCCGAGACAGGGAACTGTGGAAATATCCTCTTCTACAGCATGCTCCACCCTCCAGGTTATTGCATACCGTACACACCTCTCCGTCATTTTTCTTAGTCGTCTCTCTCCTGCTGTGACTTCTTATTTACTCCTTCCTCGTCTCTCTTCTTACTTGTCTGCTTCAAACTCTTACTTTTCTCTCTCTTCTGCTATGACTTGTATATACTCTCTCCGCACTCTCTCTCTGTCTACAATGACTTGTTACTCCACCTGGTTTCCTCCACGTTTGCTGCAGTTTTTGAGCAATCCACTCCTCTGTCTGACAGCCTTCCACTCCCGAAACTGGGATCCAAAGTCGGTACGTCTTGTAATCTCTCCCACTCCTGCCGTGTATATACAAGTTTGTGAAAATGGTCTCTGTAGATTTCTCCAAGCAAGTCATCCAGCTGACTGGCCATGGGAACTATCTAGCGGTGGCCTACAACCACTGCATATGTGTTCTAGGGTATGACACAGTGTGGGAGTGTGTGTTTTATGGATGCAATGTTTGGTTAAAGAACTCCTCATTTTATCCCTCTCTCGTGTTCTTGCTCTCGTTTTCCCATCGATTTTCTGCAATTCATACTGAAACGTACTGATGTCTGTAGCTATCTTAGTAGAGCGTAGGCTGTGGACTATGATGTGCCTCACAAATTAGGGACTATAAGATTCCCCCCTCCCCTCCTCCCCCCTCCCCCCTCCCCCCTAGTGTGAAAGAGTCTCGAGGATGGGAAGTGGTGTTCACCAGTCCACTACTGGACAAACCTCCACAGAGAATAGCTCTCCGCGTCATGGGCCACGGGGTTCCCAGAGGACCTCTCCTGGCTGCTGCACTCGGTGAGAGCTGAGTACAACGAAAGGTGGAGTGAGGGGAAAAGGAGAGAGTTTGGAGCAAGATATATAGAATGTTTGGTGCGACTGTAGGAGTAAAACAGAAGGCAGGGGGTGATGGTATAGGAGAAAGGTGGAAGTTTGGAGCGAGAGAAGAGGGAAGGCGAAAGTTTAGTGTGAGGTATATACATATATAGGTGGAGAATATACGAAAGATCAGAGTGAGGGGGGAGAGGATGATTGCATGTGTGTTTGTGATCTCTCCTTCTCTGGCCAGGGTTTGAGGTGAAGGTCTGGAGCTGCCTTCCACAACCAAGAGCTCTGGGTATGTATATTATACTCACTAACAGAATTTTCTGATGAAACGTATTTCGTTCGTGTCTCTTTCATGAAAACAAACCTTTTCACCAACATTTCCCAGACTGTGTCTATTGTTAGAGCTGTATCTGTGTATTAAAACTTTACCCTCTTCCACTCCTCTGTCTTTGTGCAGCGTCATTTGATATGAAGATCCCGGTGGACGGCCTGTTCTTCACTGGAATACAGCTGGTCACCATCAGCAACACTGGCAGAGTCGCCATATGGCAGAGCGTCCAGCAACACTGGCAGGTCTCTGCATCTCTGTCTGTCTCTGCATCTCTGTCTGTCTCTGCATCTCTGTCTGTCTCTGCATCTCCTGTCTGTCTCTGCATCTCTGTCTGTCTCTGCCTCTCTGTCTGTCTCTGCCTCTCTGTCTGTCTCTGCATCTCTGTCTGTCTCTGCCTCTCTGTCTGTCTCTGCATCTCTGTCTGTCTCTGCATCTCTGTCTGTCTCTGCATCTCTGTCTGTCTCTGCCTCTCTGTCTGTCTCTGCATCTCTGTCTGTCTCTGCATCTCTGTCTGTCTCTGCCTCTCTGTCTGTCTCTGCATCTCTGTCTGTCTCTGCCTCTCTGTCTGTCTCTGCATCTCTGTCTGTCTCTGCATCTCTGTCTGTCTCTGCCTCTCTGTCTGTCTCTGCCTCTCTGTCTGTCTCTGCCTCTCTGTCTGTCTCTGCCTCTCTGTCTGTCTCTGCCTCTCTGTCTGTCTCTGCCTCTCTGTCTGTCTCTGCATCTCTGTCTGTCTCTGCATCTCTGTCTGTCTCTGCATCTCTGTCTGTCTCTGCATCTCTGTCTGTCTCTGCATCTCTGTCTGTCTCTGCATCTCTGTCTGTCTCTGCATCTCTGTCTGTCTCTGCCTCTCTGTCTGTCTCTGCCTCTCTGCCTGTCTCTGCCTCTCTGTCTGTCTGCTCTCTGTCTGTCTCTGCTCTCTGTCTGTCTCTGCATCTCTGTCTGTCTCTGCCTCTCTGTCTGTCTCTGCATCTCTGTCTGTCTCTGCATCTCTGTCTGTCTCTGCATCTCTGTCTGTCTCTGCATCTCTGTCTGTCTCTGCATCTCTGTCTGTCTCTGCTCTCTGTCTGTCTCTGCCTCTCTGTCTGTCTCTGCCTCTCTGCCTGTCTCTGCCTCCATTTCTCCTATGTATCTGTGTGTCTGTCAGTTTAACTGCAGAGCATTTATGGGTATTGAGTGAATTCCATTCGAACAAATAATCGCAAATTAATTTTAAGAGTTTCGAGCGTTTTCTTAATTGTTCCCCCTTGCACCCTGTGAGAATTCGTCTGTGTGATTTTTCAACACAGCAACAAGAGGTTGCACCTATCTGCAGCTACGACACTGGGGCCTCCTTCCTCCTCCTCGGCTGTTCGAATGGCTGCATCTACTACATAGGTGACCCCTCAACGTTGTAGGGTATTAGATTAAAAAATACTCGAATACCACACAGTCACTGCAATTTGGTAGCGAGTATAAAATTGTGCACCATTGCTTATAATGGTCCACCCACAAATTTACTTTGTTACTTGGTAATAAAATTATTGTTCACCATTGCCTTTGCAAATGGTTTCTGCCCGTTAGTTTAATGATCTCAAACTTGAAAGTACAAAGTTCTCCAGCTATTTATACAGCGCCATTTTCTCTCCAATAGTCTCCAGCTAAACAGCAGCAAGTGGTTATTTAAGACGTGATGTACACTTGTGTCCGTGCAGATATGGAGAAGTTTCCGGTAAGGATGAAGGACAACGACCTCCTGGTTACGGAGATGTTTGAAGACCCAAACAAAGACCCCATCACGGCCCTCAGCATCTTCTACCAACCAAACCACTGTATGTGAAGTATTTCTTGTGCACACACACACACACACCGCTTCTTTTCAACACTATACTTTTCTTCTCCCTCTCTTGGAGAAGAAGTAAGACTTGGATGCATGTGTGAACGACGATGTACAGTACAAAAGCAGAGGCAAAGCAAACGAATGTACAAGAGTAGATGCACTGTTGTCCTTAATAAAGATGAAACACACTCTCTCTCTCTCTCTCCTCCCACCAGTTTCCAGCTCAGACGAGAACTGGATGGAGGTGGCGTACGGGACACAGTCGGGGAGAGTGGTGGTGGTCGTCCGACACCCGGAGAACATTGGCCACGCCCCCCAGGTCTTCCAGAGCTACCACGTCCACACCTGCCCCATTCTGAGAGTGGTCCTCGGGGAGAAACACCTCATTTCAGGTCGGTCTCTCTCACTGACTGGGAAAACGTACCTCAGTATTCGTTGCGATTGATATAGTCAAGCTCTTGTGTGTGTATGTGTGTGTTAAGTAGCTTTGCGTTGTGACTTAACAGATTGCCTTCAGTGGTATAACCACTGTAATTACAAAGACTAAGTGTTCTTGCTTCATAGAGAGCCTTCTGTACACTTGTGTTTAAAATTCATTTGGCAACTTCTTCCACCTTTTCGTCTCTTTACCTTTGACCTGTCTTCTCCTTTGGTGGTGTACGTATACACTTCAAGGTGTGTAAGTCACAGAGGAAAATCTTGGCAGGTGACTTTCTGAACTCAGACCACAACTAAAAGGAGACATTGTGAACTCATCTATTGTGGCACGTGGCGTTGTTTTGGGTGCAGGGAGCTGTCTTCTTGAAAGCCATGGAAAGTGCTTGCCTTCTCTTTGCAAATATCGAGCCTGTTTTCCATGCCAAGTTTTCCGTGCTTAGTTCTATGGTGCCGAGCAACTGGCCTTGCAAGAACAGTGTTAGATATTAATTAACGTTTCCTTTGCAAGCAAGGCAGGGCACCGGCAATCTGCCTGAAGTACTGGCGCGCTGACTAGTTTCAGTTCCACTGTTTGGGCGTGGTGTCTCTCCATGCGCAAGACCCCCACAGTATGGCTCAGTTCAGCAGTAAAGAGCCTTAGAAGACATGTAACGAAGTAGAGTCACATTTGCTGGTTGTTTTCGGAACTGGACTTTTGACCCTGTATACAAGTCAGCAACACACTCTCAGAACATAGGAAATAGTGTCTTAGAAGCTCCAGGTTGTCCTAGCAACTCTTCCCTTTATTCCTCATTAGTGTGAGTAAGTGTAGGTGTCTCGAGGGACTGACTGACTCCATCGGGCAGCCGACAGGGAAAGCATATCCATAGCGAAGGCTTTGACACTGTTAGCACTGTCTGGGTGGCTGGCGAGGATGTGTCAAAGAATGTAGCGTGACAGATGGTGTGGGGAAAAGTGTCCTAGGGGAGGAGGTTGTAGGGTGTGGACAAAGGGAGGGTAGTAGGAGGTGGTATGTACACAGGGTGTGGATGGTGGGATGGTAGGAGAAGAACAATGTGTCCTAATCTGGGCCAGTGGGTGTGGTAATTAGTTCACTGAGCTTTGATATGAGTTGGTATTCCTTATGTATTTGCAGGGTTGTTCTATGTATGTATGCATCAAAGCATCTAAATTCAAAGACGATAACGCAGCCTGTTGTATATATGTGAACGTGACCAAACATTGTACACAGAAACAATGACCGTTTCATCATCTCAAACAAAGTAACTGGAACCCCCACACGGACTATATAGAACCGTGTTTCGTAGGTCCGTGTGGCTTTCATATCCACCATGATGTTGTTCTCAGAGGGGAAAGTATTGGCTAAAGCTGTCCTTGCCGTGCTGTTGCTGTGTCTGGAGGTGGGGTGTCAAAGGTCGCCCGCTCCTCTTATCTTTGGCGTTGTTGGTCAGTGATGGTCCAACGTTTGTATTGTTACCCAAATTTCGTCTGGTGCTAAGGTCCTTGCATGCAATTAGCCCTGGCATGTATGCCGATGGTACGGTTTAAAAAGATGCATTCTGTCAACTATTTTAGAATGTATATAATATGGTGGAGAATTTCATCGGTGCAAGCCTTTTACCAATTCTCTCAATGAACAATCTTATAGTTTACTTCGCTGTGTGGCCAGCCGTGTGTGCCTAGCAATGTATAATATTTTCCACCTGTATTGGTCGGTTCCCTGTGGGCAGGGGAATAATACATGTGGCGGTTTGCCATGCCATTCCGTTCGTCTGGACCCCCAGGATGTTTATTACTATGCCGATGTGATAATGGACGGACTCTATATTTCATTGTGGTTAGTACTCCCCAAACGGCACATATGTTTCTTTTCACACTGCCCTGTTCGCAATAGACACAGCCCTCTGGCTTTGTTTTATTGTGACTGTCAAAAGGAACAAAACCGTGTGTCGTCTGCGGTCGAGACTCCTCTATAGTTATATATTATTTTCAATTTCGTTTCTTATCATCTGTTACATAATTTCTCTCTCATTTGCCAAGCAAGCTTTTTCTGCCATGACAGGCCGGTCATGTCAATGGCAAGAAAAATTATTTCCTCGCGTTGAGCATACCTAATTCCCTCCGTTCCTCTCTCCCTCTCTCCCTCACTCACTCCCTCCTCTACGTATGTTTCAGTGTGTGCAGAGAATCACGTACGGTCGTGGACTGTTACGAGGTTCCGGGGGAGAATTTCCACTCAACCTGGCTCCGTTCCCATCTCATCGTTCAAGGTTCTCTCGCTGGACGGGCCGCATTCCCTCTTCTACCCCATCAACTCTATTGGTATGTTTCATTAGCTGATTACATCTGTACAATAGTTGGTGAGCCTTAGTGCCTATTCGTGTGAATTGTATTATAATAACTGATGTTGTCAACAGTTAGCATGGACTAGTTCGTCAACATACATGTCACTGCCTGCCAGGCCTTATCTGGTTTTGGTTCATTTCCGTGTTCTCTGGAAAGTCAGGGCATCTGGCTCTAGAGTAATTTTCCAAGACTTCTAGTTCGTTTGGTGGGCCGGTCAATGAGGGCTTGGCCGTGCAGTAATGTGATAATAGAAAGGCAGACAGGGCTCTGTGCTGGCTTCCCTTAGAGCTTGCATTCAGACACCACTGTCTCCACAGCTGATACTGTCTCGGTGTTCTCTCTGGTTCCCACTGGTGTGTGTTCACGAAGAAGCATCCCTCCTCCCATCCCTCCATACCACACCACACTGGCCTCTATTGATAGCTGGCCTTTTTACTGCGATAATAATGGCAGAGTCATAACTACCTTCTAGTATATCCTACACCCCAGAGCCATATCCTATATATATACCTTCAGACAACAACTAGTCTAGTTTTCCCCACGCAATATGTATTATACGACTCACCGTAGTCGCCATTTGCAACTGGTACGTATTATACAGTACTTGCAGTATTGACGGTAGTCTATTCATTTTCTGCCGCTTCTCAGGACCGTTTGGGGATTTAGACGAGGAGCAAGTGTTTGTGCAGCGCATCATCCCTGAGACTGATACCATATTTGTTCGCCTCAGCTCAGACGGAAAAAGGTAACGAACGATCTCTATTAGTGCACTCTGAATAATTATACCTGTAATAGCGATCATTAGCACAATTAATGCTTTGTTAGCGTTTGCAGACTTGATTCCTTTGACTTGGCCTGGCAGTCGCGTCTCTGGCCATTTTCAGCAGTCGATTCGCCTGTTTTTCTGCATCTAGACTCGCTGGAGCCTCGTTTCCATGCCAAATGGGAGCAATTTAGCACGTATTGTTTTGGCGCGGGGCTCTGTTAGCTTTGTAAATTTCGCAAATGAGTGTCCTCTTATCCACACACACACACACACACACACACGCAGAGTGTGTGTGATAAAGTCGGTGGACGCTAGCAACATTACCACCTACTGTGTCCATGAGTGCGAGGCGGCCAACAGGATTGGCATGAGGTCTCGCCGGTTCGTGTTCACGGGCCACACCAACGGGGCAATACAGGTTTGTCAGCTCTCTTTGAGACTATATACTGCGCGCTGTGATCCGGAAAATTCTCTCAGGTGTGGGATCTCACTACAGCACTCGAGCTGTCCAAACACAATCAAGGTATATGTAATGTATTGCGGTGGGGAGTGAGCCCCAGCGTGTTAGCCTTTTTGTGGTATCTCAAAGGGTAATTGGTACAGATAAGAATTAGGAATATCAACTGGCCTTGAAAAAACCGGTGTGTGTGTGTGTATTATTCATGCACAATGCTAACGGTAAATTGATGCACAACACCTCAGATCTAAATTCTGGTGGTCCGACGCAAGAGGAACTGTTGGAACAGTTGCAGAAATGCGACATTAGTGCCTCGAGAGTGTCGAGTGTAGTTTCCTCGCGAGCTCCCTCTCCCTCCCCTTCCCTCATGAGCATCATGTACCCCGGCCTGAAACCCCCCACCCAGGCCGCCAGTACCCCAACCGCCTTACTCCGTAATCTCGGCCCCCTGCCACCCAACAACCTGTTTCAGCCAATTCGACGCAACAGTGCCACTGGCTCCAACCTCTCTCTGAGCACAGCTGCAGTGCAAGTCGCCACACCACCGGTTCTGAATTTACACGAAGACAGATCTGAGAACGGCGATAGGGCTGGGGGCGAGGATGATGGCGTTCTTCGACAACCACAGCCAATAGCCGAATATACTATTGCGGAAAGTGCTGAGAATCAAAGATCCGCGAGCGATGACCGGCTGTCTAATTCGGGTGTGGAGGCAGGCAACACAGATGATCCCGGTTGCCAGAGCCAGCCAAGACAGCATCGTCTGGAGAAAGTAAAGCCCACGTCTGGTGCTGCCGGTCTGGCACACCAGAGAACTCGCTCCAATGAAATAGACTACATATCCGGGACTGTTCCTGCCAGGAGCGGTCCGAGTCGCGCCAGTCTACCGAGTCCCCCGGGGACCGGCTTTGGAATCTCGAGGGCATTTCGACCCGTCAGTGCTGGGGGCTCCACCAACATGGACAGCACCTCGTTCTCGGAGGCATTCTCGTACATGTTGCTGCAGAGTCGCGACGGATCCAGCGGGAGGAACCTGACGGGGAGTGAGTCAAGCAGACTCCTCCTGGAGAGCTCTCGGGTGAAGACCAGCGAGCATATCGCACGGGTTTCTAGTGAAGGTCAGCCAATGTCGTTATCATCCTCGCCATCACGGTTAAGCCCTGCTAGATTGGACGGTAATGTAGAACCGTAACTGATTACTTGTCTTTGAAAATTTTATGCACGCTTCTTCTCAGTCCAGGTGATTTTTGTCATGGTTTGTCGTTGGTATTTGAATTGTCGCGCCGCGCGCTGAGCAAGCGGGCGTGGCGTACTCTTGTTTCTACGTACAAAAGCCCGAGTTTGCAGATGCCGCCAGCTAATCCTTTGCGCTGCGTCAGTAGCAATGCTTGCTCGTAGTTACAGTCGCGGGCTATGGGTCGTTACCATTGCAGCCATCGTCGTGTTACCGACGCAAGTGCGGCCTCAGGTATCCAATAGCGCAAATTCAGTGCCCGGTCTCTGCAGCGCCCGGACCGACGACCGACGTTTATCTGCCATCCGCGACAACATACTCACGAAGCTGAGCCCGTTCCTGCCATTCGATACTTCTCACTGGTGGTCAGGCGGCGAGGAGAGCGCGTGGAACGGCTCCAGGAGCGTAGATCCAGCTCTATTGTCGGCCTACGAGGCACTGTCGCAGGTCCTGGACGGGGAAGACGAGCCCACGAGTTGCATCCAGCCCGATAGGGGGCGGGGTACGCCAGCGTTCGCCAAGCGGATTTCACTGTTCTTCCCCGTGAACGATAGCGTTATCTACGCACCGTTGGAGAGGCACCAAACAGACGAGGAAAACAATCACTGTAAGCTACAGTTGCATCGTTTTAGTACAATAGTAAAAAAAATCATTTCTGGATGCAAATGATCACTGTAGTAGCTAATACAAAAAAAAAAGTGCATATGGGCTATAAGAGACATAGTTACTTAACCATAACAACCATTGTGGCACACATGACGTCAGCTGCAACCATTGCTCATATCGTAGGATTTCACAAGTCTGTTTCCATACTGTTCTATAGCTGATGTGTATCTTCAAACATCAGAAGCCATTTAGACCCATAAGCATTTGTCTACCACCTCTGGATTGTATACTTTTAACTTCCTTCAGTAGCCAGTGTATACGTACATATAATATTATAATATACAACGCTCTACCCATTCGATAATGGATTTACTTTACTCCACACACGGTGATTTTACAGTACGATGACACATGATTGCATCAACTATACACCTGCAGCTTTCAACAATTCCACTCTTCCGATTCGGTACACTTTCATATTTACACCAGCACTGCCTTCACTGCCAGTCTATTCGGCTGAGCTGAGGCTGTTCAAGAGAGTAGTGTCCAGTTGCAAGGACGTCTTTGAGAATGTGGAGGTGTTTTATGTGAGGAGAAGGGACGGCGAAGAACAAGAGAGACTCTTTGTGACTTCCAAGAATCTAGAACTCGTCAAAGATGAGTATGACTCGCTTGACGTGACGGAAGCTGTAAGCAAGTGGGTTGAGAACCGGTTGAATGGCAGTCTTGAACTCGAAGTCATTGTGAACTGCCCTTTCTCGATTAAAACCGGCTCTCTCTCGCCTCCGTCTATTGAGTTTGTTCGGGACAAAGGCACCACTACTGTGGACGACCTTGTGGACACGAGGCCACAACTGGTTGTGGCTACAATCACTGAAGAGGTGGCCACGCAACTCCGGCGAAGGAGGAGAAAACGAAGACAGGCCATTGACAGTGGTTACTGCAGAAACAACCCAAACACCGTCCACTGCTGCATTCGAAATCTCGAGGTTGACTTCCACACGGACCTCCACCTCCCCTGGATCCTTCATCCACCCACCTTCACTCCCAACTACTGCCAGGGACTCTGTCCCGTCCCATTCACAGGGGATAACTATCTCAGACTTAGCATACAGCAGTTCTACCAGACCAACGAGATGGGAGGCGGTCCCTGCTGCACCATATACACCATGGACTCTCTGCTCATGGTGATCCTGGACCCCAGGGACGGAACCACTGTCATGGCACAAGTTCCTAATATGGAGATCACTTCTTGCGGCTGTGTAGACTGAATTCATTCTCACCCAGTATGAATATATCATAGCACATATAAATAATATTATTACTTTATCACTTTTCTCCTTCCTGATCACTCATCTGGATATCATTTTCCATAAAGTTTTATATCATATTTCATTTTCCAGCCTGTAGATGTTGTGCAATGTAGCCATCTGGGGTAAACTTTGTACAGGAACTCTGTTGTCAGCAGACGCCAGTAGGATAGCTAACACCCACCCACATAGTATAGGTGCGGAGGATGTCCGTGGCTGTCCCATGGGGCCCTGACTCTGTACAGCCTGTGGGAGTGTGACATATGGGATGTAATGAACTGTCTGGACCGAAGTACTGCCCACACTGCTAACTTATAGCCTGTCAGTTATTAACTCCAGTCTAGGATTTTATATTTTCATGTTTTACTAAGGCAATATACAGATTGGTCTGTGAGTAAATCAACTCCCATATAGGATGTTATATTTTCAGGTTTGAAGGTGATGACACATTACGCTGTATAAATGCCACTCAGTTTCAACTGAAAACCTGGCTCTCAAGGATGGGTGGGTTGTTTTTGTTTCCCAATTATTTTTCAGTCTGGACCACGTATTTACCGACTTGTGTATGCCTCATTGCTAATTGCATCAACAGAACTCGTATATCAAATTTGCGCAAGCCCACGCCGCTAAGTGGATAAGTACTTCTGAAGTGCTCCATAATTTCGGGTGGGGGTGTGTGGGGGCTGGGGCACAGTTATAACACTGACTTCGCAGCGTTGAAGTGCAGAACTGTCCCATCATGCCTACTCCGCACTCGAGATTCGCTCTGGTGACGACTGCGTTTTTGTCGGCTCTGATTGCCGCGCAGCTCAGGGCTCAGTCCTGCGTGAACTTGGTGCTGGACGACGACAGTACTGTGCGAATGGCTCACGTAAACGTAATAAAGCGGGCCATCCTCTTCAAACTGCAGATGACCCAAGAGCCAGAAAACCCGCGCATCCCAATCGACGTCCCGCTGGCCTTGGAGGAGGAATACCGCGCCGTGAGCGTTGCGCAGAAGCTGGTGAGCGAGCAGCGGGCAAGCTGCGCGGAGCAGCCCGATGTCCCGCTACAATTGGTCCTTCTGCATCCGAAAGAAGTCCTCCGACGAGACGGACACCACGGAACAGACGGTGAGCACCCTCGTAAATTTTACAGAGAGTGGACTACCATCTGTGAGAAATAATACTAGCTAAGGTCACATTTTTTGCAGGTGATTTTCCATTGAGTTCATCCCAAGCCCTTCAGTCTTCTATTCACTTGCTGAGGTTTGACTTCAATTTGAGTGACTATGCCATTTCGTCGGTGGAGCTGAGGCTATGGTACCACATTCTCAACAAGGAAAACGTCCGGCCGCAGGACAAGCAGTGGATAATAGTCTCAAACATTTTCGAGGACAATCCTCAGTACGATGGGTATATTCCTGCTATCTTCTGTGCCAGAGCTGTAGTCTCGTTAGAGAAAGACGGCTATGTTAGCTTCAACATTTCAAGAGTTGTTGAGCAGTTAATTGCAGGGGACGTCACAACCGGAAGACTATACCTGGAGGTCCAGGTGGAAAAGATTGATGATATTCATCCTCCTGCAGTTGAGATAGCCTACACTGATATCAAGGGACATTACTCTAAGACGACTCAGCTGGTTCTGGGGGTTAACTCCAGGGACGACAAGAGGAGAAGGCGGCAGGTGGGAGGGAGAGTTGACCCTAGCTGCACGGCTGCAGCTACGCTGAATTGCTGCAAGCGAGACCTGGTCCTGGACATCCACCACGACCTCAACTGGTACTGGGTTCTTCGCCCACGGACCCTCCCCATCAATTTCTGTTCGGGGTTCTGCTCACTGAACTGGCCCACTGCCACTTACCACACTCTCTTGAGTCTGGTGTACTCTGCACAGCAGGATAATCCCACTGGCTCGCCCAGTCCATGCTGCGTCCCTGACAAGTTTGCTTCGATACCCTTCCTGATTTTCAATGGGACTACTATTGAACTCATTAGCATAGATGATATTAGCATTGAATCATGTATATGCAGATAATTACCTATCCAAACGCTATTTTCACTGCGCGACTGCGTGCGCGTGCGCGCGTACGGTGCGTGCGTACGTGCGCTAGCGCGCAGGACTACGCGAGACGACGACGGACGGATGATGATGGTTGCCTAGCTGTGAGAACAATCGTCGTCACTGTCCAGGGAGGAGTGATTGTCTACTCTAAAGTTACGCACATAAGCTGGAGCTACAGCTATGTCCCACACGCTAAAGCTAAAAGGAGGTATGTGAGAGGGTGAAGTTTCCAAATAATGCGCATCAAAACGTTACCTATTGTACTACACACATGTACTACACACATGGACTGGCAGACGCATCTCTCCCGGGCCTGGCGCTACCGGAGGCCTTTGCCTCTCTGGACAGTCGGCTGGAGTCTGTGATGCAGCTGTCGGTGTCCAAGGGGTCCCCAGAGGCCCAGGTTGTAGGTCTCATCACAGTCTGCGAAGAGCTGAAACAACTGCTCAAGTGTGCTTTCATTGGTGGGTTGGCTAGCTTCCCGATCCCGATGTTTTTGAAACCTGTCACTTGTAAATTTCCTCAAAATAACTAACTCGTGGTTGAGGGTGTGGTTTGGGTGTTGTCAATATTTGAGCAGGGATATTGCAATCAAGTTTCTGGACATACTTTTCCATGTTTGCCTGTGTCCTAAAGTTGTCCAAAACTGCACATTACGCACACAGTTTCCTTGCCAGAAGAGAGTAGTGTGAGCAAAAGATGACTAACACGCACCACGTGTGTTTGTTTATTTGTAGGTATCCTCAAACAATGATGCGATGCAGTGTCTAATACGCTGGACGTCAATGCTTTGAATCCTTTGCAGCGTCATACTCTCTTCTGTGCTAATATAAACTTCTTAGCAAAAATTACGTGTGAACTGTACTTTGAGAAGACAGTATATACAACAGTAGGGGGGGCCCATTAACAGATACAGTAATATATACGTGTGAACTGTACTTTGAGAAGACAGTATATACAACAGTAGGGGGGGGCCATTAACAGATACAGTAATATATACGTGTGAACTGTACTTTGAGAAGACAGTATATACAACAGTAGGGGGGGCCCATTAACAGATACAGTAATATTGAATTCCGTGCCAGTGCTTACATGCTTACGTATTACTCATGGATACATAATTATAGCTGAAAAACAGATTTCAGTAAGGAAGCCAGTTGTACTAAAGCAACCCAAACGTTAATGTAGAGTAAGTTAACCCTTGTGGTGTATGGTTCCATTGTGTTGTTTCCAAAGAGAACGGAATGCTGGCCAGCCGAATCGAGATTCTCACTCGCTACCAAATGGAGTCGTCCAAGAAAATGGGTGAGTTGGAGCCTTTTGCTTGTCCTAACCTGTGCTGAGGGATGATTGGAGTTCTACGTCGTCTCTCTTCCTCTCTCATCTCTCTCTCTCTCCTTCCCCCTCCCGCTCACCGGTCGCCAGAGAGGAAGGTGGGTGACACAGTCGTGGAAAACAAAGTCACCCGCAAACACATGAAAAGACTCAGGAAGAAGCTAAATGGTAGTAACATTAACTGTGACTTTGTACGCTGTCCAGGACTTTCCCTTTAAAATGTCCATAACTTCCTCAATCAGAGTCTACCAGTCCAGAGTTCTGAGAAAGTTGTCTGGGGGTGTAAAAGGACTTGCCCTGGGGGATTTATTAACCCTGGGTGCACATGCCAGGGAGGGTTACAGTAGTTAGTTAGAAGTGAATAGGCAAAGGGAAAGAGTTGTCCCCCCTCCCCCTGTTAGATTAAGGCCATTATACCATAAAGGGAAATTATGCACTACCTATGTACCCATCTGTTGTTGCCTTACACAGCAGCACAGGTGGACTATGTGTTTACCGTACCCTGACCTCCAACATAGGGGGTTAAGAGAGGGGGTTTAGTACTGTAATTTGTGTATGTGTGCAGCCCAGCTGGTGATGCAGAAGAAGAAGGAGAGCAACTGGTGGGACATGGCGGTGCGGACAACCGACTATGACAGCTTTGTGACCCTTTCAAGGGTACGTGTGCGTCAGATACTTGGTCTCACGCGGCATTGAACAAGGCCGAGCCCACTCTCTGCATACACCTGTGGCTAGAATATGTTGGGCAATGAATTAGGGTGCCTCATTAGACAGAGTAATTCCCTAATCTCTGTCTCATTGCTAGTTTGTGATCCAGCCCTGGTCTGATTTTGTGTGTGTGTGTTTCAGGCTGGCGGCTACCCTGACCTGGAGTTCATGTTGAGAGTCAACCAACTCATGATCGACTTTGTCGGCGACTGCAACAGAACAGAGTGAGTCAGATAATGCAGTCCTTTTCTCACCCCAACTCCTACCCTCTCTCTTCCTCACTCCCATCCGTCTATCCTCCCCACTTCTCTCGTGGCCACCAGACTGGTATTACCACCAATGGGCCTGGAAGAAAGACAAGAGGTTGGGACCACAAACCACTCATTGTTTGCGATTTCATGCAAAATTTTGCCCAGTCAGATTTTGGGTTGATTTTACTCCCTAATGATATGCCCACAGTGGTTGTCTTTACACGTGTGTACAATTATGCCGAGCGAGTGTCTTGTGTTCACTACTGCCTGTTTGTGTGTGGAGTATGAATATGGGATTTGATTCTGTCTGCTCAGGTATCGAAGCTAGCCTCAATCTACAAGCTGCGGTGTCGCTACGGCAGGAGTGTCCAGATCGCACCGTCAACACTACTCAAGGCCAGGTACTTACGTAAATAGCAGCCAGCCCACAGACGCACCATGTGTTACCTGTACTCCCACCTTATATTGACTACCAATCGCTAGTCATACGGCGCAAATAGCAAATTTTTTTTTTTGCTTCTCGATTCGTTTTGAGGGCACAAAAAAACATTTGTGTGTGTCTGTAGTTGATGCGTAAGAATATGAAGATTGCGTGTGGCTTATATTTGCATACATTCACACTCTTTGAGAGTTAGGTTTGTTTTGAGGCCCCATTGTTTTGCAATGCTTGCGTGTCGGGGTGTTTGTGTTCCGAAGGAGGCGTGATGAAACGCCTCAGACGGTTGTTGACAGGTGGTCGGAGTGCACTTGGGTGGCTGCTGTCCCCTCGACCACATGTCAGGGGGTCCACTGTTGTGACTGACAGTACCTGTTTGTTAGCCCCACACCTATGTATGCCAACAGTGTCTTCTCTCATAGACTCCCAACCATGACCTCGACAGTTTGGCCTACAGCCTTCTCATATCACTAAATATGGGAGTTCTAGAGATAGACATGATATATCTAGCATCATAAATGTATGCGA
>CASHTH010002314.1:0-80210 GCA_030341885.1 Geodia barretti
GTGCGGTTCGGAAACCGACCTACCACATTAGAGGTATAAGCGCGAGCGATGGGTATTTTTTTCCCTTGCATTACAAACCGATTTCGTCTAAACTCATTTAGCAATTCAATTCTGCTTATGAGGAAATCAGGGCTGTTTAGTTCTCGGTTTTTTGGCTATTTTAGAGAAGGACTCTCGATTCAGAGATCGTTCCTACCACGATATGTCGGGATTCGGAGATCCCTCCTACAGAAGAACTAAATGCCTCTATGAGGAGATCACAACATGACTATCCGAGTCGGTATTGTTGGCACAGGTGGGATTTCACAGGGCGCACCAGCGGACCTACACGGCAGTAGGCGGTTTCGAGATCGTCGCGGTGTGCGACATTATCAAAAGTAAGGCAAATGAAGCCGCCGAACAGTGGGGTGTCCCGAAAAAGCACGTCTTCTCAAGCTACAACAAGATGCTTGAAATGGACGAATCGATACGGTGAGTGTTTGTACTTACAACCAAGGACATCGGCGTCCGACGGTCGCGGCATTGAATGCCGGTAAACACGTCTTCTGTGAGAAACCGATGGCGGCGACACTTCCCGATGCCACCGCGATGGTACGGGCAGCGAAAGCATCAGGCAAAATTCTGCAGATCGGTCTCCACAGCACGTTCAATCCGAGACTCCAATTCGCGAAGAAGGTCATCGATGAAGGATTGCTCGGCGATATTTACTATTCCGAGTCCTCGGGGGGCAGACGACGCGGGAACCCTGGGCGTACGTTCATCTACAAAAAGACGGCGGGTGCCGGTGCGATTGTAGATATCGGTGTCTATAACATGCACAATTCGCTGTATGCGATGGGGTATCCGAAACCGGTGCGAGTCTCCGCCATCACTGAAGATTATCATTTCGCAGCAAGACCCACAATTCCGTGGTATCATGGATGTCGAAGAGTTCGGTGTAGCGTGGGTCAGGTTTGAAGATGGCGGCGTGATGGTGTTCAAAATCTCTTGGGCGATTCATCAGGATTCGCTCGGTCCGAGTTTCTGTCTCGGTAAAGAAATGGGTATCGCCTTGGATGGAGCTGTTGTCTATGCCGATGCCTATACCGATGATCTCAAGAAATTGGTGAAATCGGAAGGATTGACAGCAGAACCGAACCCACCGGAAGGGGATGACGACGATCCGTTTCTCAGGATTCCCAGAGGTCGATGTTTGGGAAGCACAGATGACGGCGTTCCGAGAAGCCGTCAAAGCAGACGCTCCCTCCCCGATACCACCAGAGGGTGTGCTGCTCACGAACGTAATTATGGACGGTATCTTCCGCTCACATGAATCCGGAAAAGAGGTTGCGGTTCGAGTGCCGGAGATTTAATAGCGATCAGCAGTCAGCGGAGAGGACATATTTAGTCCCTACATATTTTTATATTTCACCATAAACAGGGCTTACGCACAATTGGGACGCACGCCGATAAACCGGTGGTCAGATTTCAAACCTCGCCAGCAAATACGGGGAATTCGCGTCAGTCCTACATAAATTGATTATGAGGAGATAACAGTATGACTGTCCGGGTTGGTATTATTGGTACGGGTGGCATTTCACGTGCGCACCAGAGCACATACGAGAAAGTAGGTGGTTTTGAAATCGTTGCGGTCTGCGACATCATCAAAAGTAAGGCGAACCAAGCCGCTGAACAGTGGGGTGTCCCGAAAAAACATGCCTTTTCAAGTTACAACAAAGATGCTTGAAATGGACGAGATCGATGCAGTGAGTGTCTGCACTTACAATCAGGGACATCGGCGACCGACAGTCGCGGCATTGAACGCCGGTAAGCATGTCCTCTGTGAAAAACCGATGGCGGCGACGCTCCCAGATGCGACCGCGATGGTACGTGCAGCAAAGGCATCAGGCAACATCTTACAAATCGGTCTCAATCCAACGTTTAGTCCCGAGACTCCAATTTGTAAGAAAGGCGTTCGATGCGGGATTATTCGGCGATATCTATTACTCTGAATCCGCAGGATGGCAGGCGACGCGGGAACCCGGGACATACGTTCATCTACAAAAAGACAGCGGGGGCGGGGGCGACCGTCGATATTGGTGTCTACAACATGCATGCCTCGCTGTATGCGATGGGGTACCCAAAACCGGTACGGGTCTCTGCTATCACCGAGGATTACATTTCGCAGCAAGATCCAAGATTTCGGGGTATCATGGATGTTGAAGAGTTCGGTGCGGCGTGGGTGCGGTTTGAAAACGGTGGTGTAATGGTGTTCAAAATCTCCTGGGCAGTGCATCAGGATTCGCTCGGTGGCAACTTCCATCTTGGGACGAAAGCGGGGTTCTCGTTGATGGACCGGTTGTTTACGCCGATGCGTATGCCGGTGATCTCAAGAAGTTTGTCGAATCAGAGGGATTAACAGCGGAACCGAACCCGCCGGAAGGGATGACAACGATCCGGTTTTTAGGATTTCCAGAGGAAGATAACTGGGCGGCACAGATGACGGCGTTCCGAGAAGCCGTCAAAGCAGACGCACCGTCCCCGATACCGCCGGAGGGTGTGCTGCTCACGAATGTGATTATGGACGGTATTTCCCGTTCGCACGCGGCGGGGAAAGAGGTTGCGGTTCGGGTGCCAGAGATTTAATAGCGATCAGCAGTCAGCAATCAGTCGTCAGCGGAGAGGATATATTTAGTGCCTACAGCGTATCTCATAAATATTTTGAGGGTATTCCAATAAGAATTTCCCTTTGGAAGAAACCCCCTAAATCCCCCTTATCAGGGGGACTTTGAGGAGAAATGCGTAAGTCCTAATTCTTCATAAAACCGCATCTACTGACGGCTGACCGCTGACGGCTGACAGCCAATTTCAAACCGCACCTACCTTGTTTTGGGGCAGACAACACACATCCATGCGCGCGTACCGCGCACATCCACTGTCAATTGCTGGGCAACCCTGAGAGAACGCCGTTGCTTCAGATCATCATTAAGCAGCCTGTGTTGTGAAGTGAGTAGCACCATCCTCCCTCTCGGTCTCAGGACGCGCTCGTATTCTCTGAGACATTGACGATATAGACTCGTAAGCTCCGGCACATCTCCGACGGTCTCTCCGAACGGGAGATTACAGACAATTTTATCAACAGTGTTTGATCGTAACGGCAAACTCTGTGCGTCCCAGTGAAAGAATTGACGCGGCTGATGTTGCCTCCCGAAATTCGACACGGTCGCGTCCAAAGCATCTGTAGAGACATCGCCGCCGATCAAGTAACGATACCGTTTGATAAGTGCGCGTTCCAAAAGGATAGTCCCGGCACCACACATCGCGTCCAAAAAGACATCCTCTGGATGTGGTCGTGAAAGGCGCACCATACTGTATGCCAAAGTCGGTTTGAGGGATGCGGGTATATGTGCCTGTTTATACGGACGTTGCGCCATATCGTTTGGGGAAAGCTTGACGCTGATATAGCCGTCGTCTCCATGGACTTCTGCCCAGATATCTAAAAGCTGAGTTCGCCGGTGTCAGATACCATCCCCGATCCAGTAACGTCCGTTCAATGACACTCTGCAGATCAACGCGTCGGAAGTTGCGTTTTCCTGAGAGTCGGCTCGTTACCCGAAACGGCATCCGTTTGTGGACAGTGATACCCACCTGCCGACAGCAATTAAACGTCTCTTTGAAATTGAAACGCCCGAGTGAACTTCTCAGTGCGGCTAAGGAGCTGCGTGAGCGTGTCATCTTCGGCATCTGCTTTAGAATGAGAAAGAGATGCTCAGCTGTTCGGAGGGACAGCAATTCCCGCGGGTTACCAGTATACTGGAAGAGGATCCGTTGCGGTTTCCGTTCGATATTTTTCAGATGTCCGGTGTCTGCAAAGCGTTCCGATAACTCCTCGCGTGCGATGGTTTCGAGCCCTGCGCTTACAGTGATTGCATAAAGCATGATTTTTAAACTTACCTTGCGGAGAAACGACGTAGGATTGACATTTTTAAACTTACCTTGCGGAGAAACGACGTAGGATTGACATTTAACGTGCCTTTCTTCGTATCCGCCCTCCATTTCATTACGGGCTACTGCTTTGTCATGTCAAAGTTGATAGGTGAAAAGATCGTGAGCACAGCTCGCTCCTACAGGAAGAACGCCGTCAGGAGACCCGAGATCTAAACTTTTATATCCATCATTTGGAACTTGACTTAGCACTACGGTCTCGTCTGAACCGTGATTTTTGCGATAATCCGCGTCAATCAGCGACTTAGACGAGCATTAATGCAGTTAGGGACTACACCTACTGGGGTTCGGGCCAATTTAAGTGGCGATGTAGGAACCGGAACGTCCCAGCGGAATTAATTTGATGTCCACCGTCAAAGAATTCGATCTCCGTTCTATCAGCGATACCCAGTTGAACGAAAAGCCGTCGAACGACAGCGAATTCGTGTGCGACCCATTCATCCGGAGCAACACCGTCTTCATGTCCACGTTCCACCATGAAGGGGCGCGGTGCGATCAATCCTGCCATCTCACCGTAGTTGAAGGTATTCCCTAAATCGAACTCGGGCATCTCATATTCACCCGTGAACATATAACTGTACCGAGAATAATAGGTCGCATTTTTGACGATCCACTCGTTGAAATCAGCGGAACAGATTGAGCAGGCGTAACGTTCAAGCAGGGCAGGGACGCGCATCGCCGTTTTGCCACCGTAAGATAACCCGTAAAATCCAATCCGATCCGCATCAACAAAGGACTGTTCCGCGAGCCAATCAAGTGTTCGCTCATGTTGGCGGACGATCAAGGAAAAGAGCGACCATTTTACCGGATTCGCCTTGCGTTGAAGGACGCGGAAGGCATCTACACACCGATATACGGATTCTGTGGCGCGTAGACGACGAACCCTCTATCCGCTAACTGTGCGGCGTAGAGTGATAGACAGATTCTATTCTTGGGTCAGCGGTATCCTGCGGTCGTCCCTCTAAGCCGTGCTGACAAACGACAACGGGACGCTCTTCACCCGGCTGGAGATCGTTCGGAAGAAGCAAGATACCGTAAGCGAAAACGTCCTTCCAAACATCAAGAACGACTTCGTAGCCTTTCCAGAGGGGTTTCATCGTAGATGAGCCGCGTCCTGGGTTGGCGGAACATCGGGTGGTGGACACCTACCGATAACCTCGTCCCAGAAATAGGCTTTGGCATCCGTACACGTTTCCTCCCATCGCGTGAGCGAAGAGGTATCAGTTTTATCCCAGAAGAACTGCTGCCGTCGCGATGCGGCTTCTCTCAAAAAGCGTTGGGATAGATTCACCAGCTGCATAAACTGTCGCTGCTGACGTGCCTCGTAATCAAAATCGTCAACCGTGCTTGAGGAGAGGAGATAGTGGCTGTCAATACGTGCGTTTTCAACACCGAGTCCAGTAAGCAAAGCAGTTAACGCTTCCTCAGAACCCGGTAATCCATCTACAGGAGAAACGAGACGCAAGGCATCGCCGCTGTCAAGCATTTGATAAAAACCGTGAGCCCGTTCAAACTCCGACTCTACTGCATGGATCGGTGGTGATACCAACTGTCCCGGCGCAGCACCACCCCGTCCATCGCGAACGGATGGCGGACCGGCGACTTCAGGTCCTCGGCTTGTTTCGACAACCAACGGACGCGGCGCAATAAGACTCGCAATTTCAGCATCGCCAAATTCGTGTAGCAGTCCCCACACATTTCGATAGATGGGTTCTCGCCAGACCTCCTGCCGAGATTGGAAATATCCACTGACAGCCGTCGCCTGAATCCGCGTATCGACTGCCGCACTGTAGAGCGCAATCAAACCACCTTCGCCGTACCCAATTACACCAATTGGGGCATCGGATTGAGACATCCAGTCCACTAACGACAACACCTTCTGAACTTCATACCCGATGATATTTCTTCCGAGTTCAAAACGCCATCCGATAGATAAATTCGCGGTGCGGTTGATTCGTCATCGCGCCGAGGGTCGGGTTTCCTGAATAGGTATCGTCTCGGTTAATCAGAAGTGGGACGACGACACGACATCTGCCTTCGCCAAACGTCTCGCAAACTGGATATTCGCTGGCAATTCATCTGTTATCCCCGCTATCGTCTCTGGTGTCCAATCGGCATCGGGTAGGGCAACAATCTGTGCAGTAATTGGGACATTCTGCTTCGGTTCCAACAAAAGTCCTTCGCCCTCTACCTCCTCGAAAACCTGCCATCGAACGCGGGATACCGTGTAATTCTCATCTTCTGTGAGACGGGCGGCGGTTTTTGTCGTGGCAATATAGGTGAGTTCCTCAATTGGCAGCCGTGGATCGAGGCAACCGATCCGCTTTTGAAGACGGGCGCGGTTTGGTTCGACAGATTCGGTATACGCATTGTGTGAACTATAATCTCGATTCCACAATCCTTCCCGTCCTTCGACAGAATTTGCCACAGCGCGGGAAACATAACCATCAAGTACCTCAACCATCTGCGCGGCGAGGTCACCTTCCACCGTTAAAGGGGTCGTTCCATGTAGCGTTTGAGCGGTTTCGTTTGACATTTTTTAATTTTACCTTGCGGGTAAATAACGGGCATTAGAACTATCGGAGACCTTCCGGTATATCCGCCTGCGCCGTTGTTGCAGGCTACAGGTCCTGTACAAATTCTGAGGGCGTTGTGCCCCGACCAAATTTTAATTTTACCTTGCGGGTAAATAACGGACGTTAGAACTATCGGAGACCTTCCATTATATCCGCCTGCGCCGTTGTTGCAGGCTACAGGTTATGGAATCAAGCGCAGAACAGAGATCCATAAATTAAAAGCCTTTTGGGTTATCCTTAACAGGACTTACGCAATTTTGAGCATTACCCGCGCCCTGAAAGAGAGATCGTATAAAAAACGCAGACGGTTTCTTGACACAACCTAACAGGTTATGCTACAAAAGAGCAACGTGCATAAGTCCTACTTAAATAACCCCGTGTCGTCTTAACTGTTCCACTTCATCTGGATGCATTCCCAACAAGCCGGTGAGGACCTTGTCCGTATGTTCTCCGAGACTCGGTGCAGGGGCATCTACGTTTCCGGGTGTTTCCGATAGTTTAATCGGTACTCCCGGCACCTCCACTTCGCCTGTGATGTGATGTGCGACGCGTGTAATCATCTCCCGTGCTTGCACCTGTGGATGACTAACGACTTTGTCCATTGCATTGATGGGACCACACGGCACGCCAATGGCTCCAAGCGCATCGATCCAGTCATCAGTCTTCCGTTGTCGCCATGATCTCCGAGAGAATAGGAAACAATTCACTATGGTTCTCCGTTCGATCGGCGTTCGTTCGGAACCGCTTATCTGTATGAGTTCCTGCCGATCAACGTGTTCACAGAACTTTGCCCAGAGCGTATCGTTTCCGATTGCGATAATGACGTGTCCATCCGCAGAGACAAACGCTTCAAACGGTGTAATTGCGGGGTGTCTTGCCCCCAAGGGTTTAGGCGGTTCGCCCGTAGCAAAATAGCGGACAACGGCGTTTTCCAAGACAGCAACAAGACTATCTAACATGGCAACATCGACAAACTGTCCACTCCCTGTCTGATTACGATGGTGCAATGCGGAAAGGACACCGATTGTCGTGAAGAGGGCAGCCGTGATGTCGCTAATAGAGGTGCCAACACGCACTGGGGGTCCCCCCGGTTCACCCGTGATGCTGATGATACCGCCTATGCCTTGGATAATCATGTCATAAGCACCTTGCTCGGCATAGGGACCGGTCTGTCCGAAACCGGAGCACGCGGCGTAGATAAGCGATGGATGCTCGACTTTCAGCGAGTCGTAGTCCAACCCCAATTTTTTCATCGTCCCCGGACGGAAATTCTCAACAAGAACATCGGTCTGCTTCAACAACTGCTTGAATATTGCCTGCCCACGTTCAGTTTTAAGGTTGAGCGTCACGCTCTGCTTTCCACGATTCACGCTCATGAAATAGAGGCTAAACCCGTTTTTGAAGGGACCAAAATTTCGAGATTCGTCTCCTGTACCGGGCTGCTCAATCTTGATTACCTCTGCTCCGAGGTCACCGAGGAGCATCGTTGCATAGGGACCGGCGAGAACTCGGGTTAAATCCAAAACCTTCATTCCATCGAGGGGTCCTGCCATCAGCTATCTCTCCCGTGTGCTACAATTTTTCACCAACGATGAGGCGATATGCCTCGCGATATTTCTCACTTGTTTTAGAGATAACAGTCTCCGGCAGTTCAGGCGCGGGCGGTTGTTTGTTCCAACCGATTTCGGAAAGGTAATCTCTCACAAACTGCTTGTCAAAACTCTGCTGCGGTTTACCGGGTTCATAGAGATCCGCGGGCCAGAACCGAGAGGAATCCGGTGTAAAAACTTCATCAATGACGATCAGTTTTCCATCGCGTTCCCCGAATTCAAACTTGGTATCGCAGAGGATAATCCCAGCACTTTCGGCGTGTTCAGTGGCGGCTCTGAAAAGTGCGAAACTGGTATCAATCAACGTATCTGTAAGTTCGCTGCCGACCTCGTTACGCATCTCCTCAATGGAGATCGGTTCGTCATGCTCACCCTCCTCGGCTTTTGTCGTTGGCGTGAACAGAAGTTCTGGAAGCCGGTCAGATTCCTGTAGTCCGTCCGGGAGCTTCTGACCACAGATTTCTCCCGTCTTCTGATAGGAGGACAAACCGGAACCTGCGAGGTACCCGCGCACGACACACTCAACATCAACCCGATCCGCTTTGTGGACAAGCATGGAGCGTCCCTCCAAGAGTTCTGCATCGGGTTGCAAAGCGTCGGGATACTCTTCGACCTCCGTTGAAATGAGATGGTTGTCGGCGACGGATTCGGTGTACTTGAACCAGAATTTGGATAAACCGGTTAAGACTTTTTCCTTTATCTGGAATGCCGTTCGGTAGAACAACATCAAAGGCGGAAATACGATCTGTGGAAATGATCAGAAGTTCGTCCCCGAGGTCATACAGATCTCGGACTTTTCCACGGTGTGCAGGTGTATAATTCGTTAAATTTGTAGACGTGATAACGTTCTCGGACATATTTGCCTTATTAGTGTCTCGCAGTGAGCTCGGTTATCGGTGCGTTAGAAACCGCACTACCGCTGGTCTCAACAGAACTCTTTGACTTACTCACACTATTACTTTTCTTTGAGTAGATTTTGTAGCACGATGGCTGTTCTATTTGTAGTTTCAATTTGGAGTACCTTGTCAACTTCCTGTTTTGCAGACGCATCTTCGCCAAGATAATAGTAGCATGCCGCCTTAAGCACATAGAGTTCGGCTTGGAACGATAGTCGTGCCGGAAGAGATATTGGGCATCACCCTGTAGCGCATTATCAATCGCTCGGATAGCAGATCGGAAATCGTTTGTATCCTTGTTGCGCAAAAAAAGCAGATTCGCAAATCCGACCCATGCGTCCGCATTTACGGATCGAGTTGCACGGCGTTCTGGAAAGCACCTTGTGCCAATGGCGGATTTAGCGATAGGCTGAGATGACTCCATCCGACACCGTTATGGGCATCCGCAAGATTTTCATCGAAGTTAATTGCGCGCTCAAAGCTGAGTAATGCCTGTGGGTAGTCCCCCGATTCGTAGGAACGCCATCCCTGCTCCATGTGATTCAACGCACTTGAGGTGTTTGGATCGGGATCACTGGAACAGCCGCTCTGCATCAGGAGGCAAAAGGCAAGTAAGATTGCATATACAATTTTAATGATACCTTGCGGAGGAATGATGTGTGTTTGATACTTCAACTGTTTTCCTCAAGAGTCGCCTGCGCCGTTGTTGCAGGCTTCGATTTCGTATGAGAGAAAAACGTGCTCCCATTTATCAGCTTTTCTTACAACAGCTGGCGACGTTGCAGGTAAAATTTCGATATGAGCCAAAGCGCTAGCCCGTAATGAATGGAGGCGGCTCCAACACAGGGAACCTTGAAATCTCAACCCCGCTATTTCTCTCTCCAGCAAGTAAAATTAAAATCAGATTTAGCGTTTGTCAAGAGTGGACTTCGAAGTGCCACAGCAACGGCAACGGCATTTGCAATTATACCAAAACCGAAGATGAAAAGCAAGGTAATTGTGAGGGAAAACCACGGAAAAGAGGGGAGATGTCCCTGCGACGCGAAAATCGAGGCAAGTCCGGCGATAATCCCGATAAGCATGCCAATAACGAGAAGGAAGCAACTTTCAAGGAAAAGCATCCGCGAGAGTAACCGCCGTCTGAAACCGAAGGCACGTAGGGTCGCTAATTCGCCGCGACGTTCAATGATATTTCTAAACAGAACGAGTGCTAACCCGAAAGTACCAAGTAGCACGCCTAAACCACCGAGGCTTTGAAAAGTGGAGATATAGGTATTTTCAACCGCTCGATAACTCGCCAAACGTGCGGACGCAGACGCAAGGTCAAAACCGTAGTCCGCTAATGTTTCCTCTAAGACCTGCGCCGTCTCGTCCCGCAAAGCAGGTGGCGTTTTGATGAGGAAAAATTGGTATCCGCTTTGACTTGGGAAGTATTTCGTGAAATTGGATTCAGAGATAATCAATTGGCTTTGGAAAAGACTGTTCACAACCGTCTCAAGTTCGAGACGGAGCGACTTTCCAAATTCATCTTGGACGATAAAATCATCGTCCGGGTTGTGATGCAAAATCCAACGGAGCGACTTTTCATCACCGATAGCAGGAGCTTTACCGTTTTCAGTGGGCATTAAATGCAGGCTGACCCACGGGGATCCGTCTAACATCGCATCAGAGGCACCCAAAATTTGTGGTTTCTGGGGCTGGTAGAGATTCAGACAACTGACATCTTCACCCGGCAATACGCGAAACGGAATTACCTCCGACGCACTCAGGAGTTCAGAGGCTTTATCGGAAAAACCGAGCTCAAACCTACCGTCCGGTGTATTCAGGTTATGGTGCAACGGGAGGGCGGATTCAGCGACAAAGGCGTATTCAGTCTCTGGTGGTGCATCGTGTCGATTCGCACCTACTGCAACGATAATACAGCACGCTATACTGATTGTGGCAACACAGGTCTTGCTCCGTCCGGGTTGCCGCGCCGCGTTTCTGACGGCGAACCGCACTCTGTTCAGCTGCTTTGGCACATTCTGTGATTTTAACCATTTATTGAATACCTCCGACCCTACACCGATAACCAACAGTGCGACAAACAGTAAACTCACCACAGGCTGTTCTACCCATATACCTATTCCGAGCCCAATCGCGGCGGCTAACCAGCTCAGGGGTCCCATCCTCCTACCTTTGGGTTTGTCTCCTACAGCTGCCTCAACAAAATCGGCTTTACCGGCGAGGAGGGACACGGTGGAAGTTTTTCCCACTTTGTGGACAGTCAGACGGATAGAGAGCATCACCACAGCCAGCGAAATAAGTGCGCCAATCAGCAAACTCCATACGCTGATGTGAAGTTCCATAAACGGGGTGCCAATGGCAGGTAGCCACCACGTTTGTAAACCGAATATCATCAATTGCGCGTACCCGACAGCGAGCAGACACCCCCATAGACTACCGATACCGACGATAATGCCGCCTTCATAAAGAAACCGACGGCGGATCTTCGTGAGCGGATAACCAACCGCTTGTAATATACCGATCTCACGCGACCTTTGTTCTACACCGATACGGAAGAGCATCCCCACTAACAAGGCAACAGCAATAATGATAAAAGCACTCAGACTGCTAAAGAGCGTCCCGAAATCTGTTGCACCGCCGGCGGCTTGAAGTCCGTCAGATTGAAGGGCTAAGAATTGAAATCCAACCTGTTCTGGCTGAATCTTTTTGAGGAACTCTGTTTCAAAAAGCGTGCGTGTCGCTTGAAGGTCTGCGTCTGGTGCAATACCCATCCGAATAGCAGTGAGGTCCCCGAATCGGTTTTTCCAAAGTTGCTTACCGGTTTCCAGTGGAATAAATGCTTTCGGTGTTGCTCCGTACGCATCCCAATACGCCTCATCTTTACTGCGAATAAGGGTGTAATCAATCGGAAATGGGGATTCCCACTCCGACATGTCAGCTGTCCCATGGATACCGGGGAAAGCAGGGATAACGTCTCTATCTGCGGTGATACCCTCAATCGGCAGAATCCCTTTCAGGCGGAACAGCGCCGTTTCGGTGATGTATTCTTCCCCCGACGCGACGCGATAGTATGTGACGCTGATCTCGTCCCCGACTTCCACGCCAAGGTCCGTCGCCGTCCATGTATTGAGGATAATTTCAGGATTTTCTATTTTTCCTTGCGGATAAGTAACGGCATTTGAAGTTTGAGAGTTTTCCGTGTTCGAGTCGCCCTCCATTTCATTTCGGGCTTGGTTATCGCTTTCGGTAGCACTTCTGTTAAGAAGTTCAGAAAACTCTCCTTCATCAGTGGGGAGTGCGACGATTGTCGAATATGGAACGGTTTTACCGTTGGCAGAAATCGTATTCGCGAGATAGGTGAGTGTTGGGAGCGTTGGAATGCGGTTTTCAGCTGCGACCGTTAGCGCAAGGTCAGAAAAGATCGGCTTAAGGAGATACTGCTGACTTTGAACATCAAAGTGAGTGCCGTGTTCTTGAATGTCCAAGTCGAGTCCGTCTATGCTCAACGCGAGATCATCAGACGCAATTGGGACTGCTTCCGCCGTAAACAGAGCGTTGACTCTATCCCCTTGCCCAAGTACTTTTTGTAAAACTGGGAGCGCGATGAAGGCGTTCAACGGAAGCTTTGATGGGCGCGAAGACTAAATCTCCCAGCGTTCTCAGTCGGCACAATCTCACTGACAACCAAGCGTAGGCTTTGGATAGCCTCGGATGCGTCGCGCTCGCCGAGAAGGAATTCTGGATGGATGTCAGCGGCTTGGGGGACATTTACGAGGAGCGTATCGCCTACTTGGACCTTCAGTTCGTTCTGTAGTGACTCGTTGATAACGATGGCATTGAAGGGTTGTTCACCTGTTTTGTCGAGACGTGGCGCGGCATTTCCTGCCCAAAAGGTGAAGAAGTTTTCAGTTACACCGAGGATGTTTACCCTTGACGCTCGCGTTTGCGTTTGCGGAGCAACGATTGTCCCGTTCAGCAAGATTGCTGAGACCGTGTTCTGTCGGTCCAGGATGTCTGGCGGGAAAAAGCGGTCAGCGAGGAGGGCATGTTGGATCGTGCCGAGTCGTTCCTTTGTTAAGCTCCGCAGGCTTCCTCGCACAGAATCTCCGACAATCAATGCCCCCGCAAGCACACCCGTCGCCACAGCCGTACAAAGCGCGACGATGAGATGTATCTGCCAAAAATATTTGAAATTTTTAATGATACCTTGCGGAGAAACGACGTGAATTTTGAATCTTTTACGTGCGTTCCTTAAATCTGAAGAAATACCCAAGCAAAAACCCCTCCATTTCATTACGGGCTTGCGGTTGCATTTTATTTTTAATTGAAGATGGCAGCCTGCAAAAACTGTGCAGGCGACTCTTTGCTTAATCAGGACTTACGCAATTTTGAGCATCGCCCGCGCCTTGAAAGAGAAATCGTGTAAAAAACGCAGACGGTTTCTTGACACAACCTAACAGGTTATGCTACAAAAGAGCAACGTGCGTAAGTCCTATTAATTTAACGCTTTGCGAATCATTAAAAACCTTGCGGGTGTTAGGTATCTCCGTTGAGAGTGAAAGTGCCATCTGAAAGCTGAAGGTGTTGCTGAAAGCTTGAGGCAAGTGCAAGGTTGTGCGTGACAACGATGAGTATATTCTGCTCTACACGGTGCAGCTCAAAGAGCAAATTAGCGATAGTTTCGGAAGTAGCAGTATCCAAATTTCCGGTCGGCTCATCGCAGAGAAGAATACCGGGTTGATTGATAAGTGCACGAGCGATCGCAACGCGTTGTCGTTCACCCCCCGAAAGTTCAGCGGGTCGATGCGATGTCCGATGCGTGAGCCCAACCCGCTCAAGGAGTTCATGTGCCCGTTGGGTCGCGTCAGGTTTCTGCTTAAAGGCGAGTGTAGGTACGAGGACATTTTCAAGCACAGAATATTGCGGAAGTAGATGATGTTCTTGAAATACGAACCCGATGACAGCGTTTCGATATCGCGCAAGTTCAGGTTCAGAGAGCGTAAATGGATCGGTGTTGTTAATCTCAACCTGTCCGCCAGAAGGTTTTTCTAAGGTGCCGACGATGTGCAGAAGTGTACTTTTACCGGAGCCAGAAGGGCCCGTAATGGCGACAGACGTTCCGCCCATGAAGTTAAACGAAACATCCCGTAGGACTTGAACTGTCCCAAAATCTTTAGATACATTGGATACTTTCAGCAAGGGGGTGGTCGTCTCGGTTTGGTTCATAATCTATAATACTCCGGTAGACAAGGTTACATGCATTTCAGCAATGGATAAAGGTCGCAAACTGCAATCTATGATGGACAGTGTATCTGATCTGCAATGAAATCTGGGATAGGAATTGCGCGTAGTTTTTCACCGGGATTCGTTATACAACAAACTGTCGTGATTTGTCCACGTGCGATGTCTTTTCCCTGATGCGTAAAATGAAATTGGTAGGTGAGGGACTTCGTCCCTTTTTTGGTAACTCGGAGGCGAATGTCTACTTCATCCTCAAATCGGAGCGGGCTTAAATATTCACACGAAGCGGCGAGTCGGGGCCATCCGATCTTATCACCGTTCCATTCGGTTGCGACACTTGTACCTAAACTACGGAGGAATTCGTGTTCAGCAGTCTCCATAAAGACAAAAAACCTTGTAAAATGGACGATACCCGCCATATCGGTATCGACGAACTCGATTTTGCGTTTGGTGCGGTACTCGGTGTACATTTTGGGTTATCTGGTTTATAGGACTCTTCAGTCTTCGGTTTTCTGTCGGTTTTAGATGGAGGATCGCGAGCTGGAGTTCGCTCCTACAGGAATGTATCGGGAATCGGAGTTCCCTCCTACAGAAGCAATGTATAAACGAAGCAGCGCTTGCGAGGCGTTCCATAGACTGAGACCCTTCGCAAGCGCTCCTACTGAGAAATATGTACACGATTACATTTTTGGAAAATCCGGTACATCCTCATATCGACTCCACGTCTCAGCGTAAATGCGCCAGTGTCCATCGGTTGGATCTACCATGAGATTGAGTTTTTTAGTGCCGTAATCGGAGTAAGCGGGTCGGCTACCACTCGCCGGAGTGCCAGTGAATTTTTGTAGAAACTTGACATCTGCAACTGCCCGATCTCCGTTAACCTGTAAATTAGAGATGGAGACCTGGATGTCAGCGTATATAGTGTTGAGTTTCTTCATCTTGGCGCGGAGCTGCCCCTTTGTAAGATAGACCGAAGTTTCCCTTCCGCCCCGGACATTCACGCGGGTAATTTGTGCTTCATCCGAATAGATAGACATATAGGTCTTCAGGTCCTTCACTTCCCAAGCCGACTGCCATTTCCCTAACACCTGTCTCACTTTGAGGTGCGTATCCAATGGAGCATTTCCATCGAAAGTGCCCCCGGACTCTTCGCCAGAGACAGTGTCCACCCCAGGCACATCTGGCGCGAGTGCGATAGCATCAGACATGACATTGATTTGATCGTTCATGAGTTTCCATCTTCGTCTGAAAAACCCCTTTTTCTCAACCGTGAGTGTGCGGGTATGGGTCTCAATGGTATCGCCACCATTTTGCAAAGTTATCTGAATGTTGTCAACCATGTGGCGGTTTTTGTGTCGTGGAACAACAGTATAAGTGGCTCCAGTAAGATCGACGACATGGGTTTGCGACATCAGGTCCTTAGCACGCCCGAAACTTGAAGATCGTTTTTTCCGAGCGGATTTATCCCATAGGTTGGTATACGCCTTTAAATTCTGGGTTTCTAAGGCAGCCTTCCAAGCCATCACGAGGGGTACGACAGGGCTATTGGGCTGCTCTGTCATCCCGGGTTGCGGCGTGGGAGGGGTTGACAGTGTGGGAGCGAATTCACTACCGACTATCTCCTCTTGGACAATTTTCCACCGCTGTTGAATAATACCTTTCTTTTCAATAACAAGATTCGTAGCTGCTGTTGCGCTTCGCCCGGGTAATAAGCCGTGAGCGGATCCCTTCAATCCGGAAGCGGTTTGTATAGCGAGGAACTCGATAGGGTTGGCTGGCACCCTCCAAGGTTAACCTCAAAATTTACGTTATCCCTAAGGAGTTTCGCAGTCCTCTGATAGCCCGTATCGGGACGCTGGCGTGGCACTTTTCACCCAGAGTGCTTCATACCTTTTAGGATCGCCAGTTTCGAGTGCGCTCTTCCATTTCACCAAAAAGGCTGTAGGGGTCTCACTGGAACTCATGAAGACCACAAGGAATAAAACAAAAGCGATGACGATTGCAGCAATCGCACCACCCCACAGCAGGTTCCGGGGTATAGTGAATTTCTTTTGGCTGTTTTGCCGGTTCTGTGCGTCGTTCACAATTTAACCTCCGCTTCTACAGACATTTTGCTCCGCTGGAGCAAGGAGGGCATTGTATTTTCTGCCGTGATGCAGAACCTACAGACATTTTGCTCTGCTGGCGTATTTTCTGCCGTGAGGTAGAACCTGTCTGTAGTATGTAGCCCAACTGTCCATAATTAAAATTTGGCACGTTCTCATAGATTTGCCAGATTTCGTGATGAATTCTCCAGTTGTTCCCAACTTGATGCATCCAGACTTCGCGAATCCAGATATTGTAAAGCTCCGTCGCGTTCTCGTCTGCGGCTGGCATCGCCAATCGGGTCAGTCGATGGATACCGATAACGCTTTCTCCCTCGACCTCGATATTGGTTTTGGCTTTATTCCACGCGTAGGTGCCCATCTGGTGAAGATTTGCCTCCAGTTGCTGGAGATCGATTTTACTTCGATGTTCTTTGCTCTCGCGAATCACGACTTTGTCGGTAATAATATTAGGTTCATAGTAGGCAAGGTGTCCATTGAGGTTCTTCGCATGCCACGCGTGTTCCCAATTACTAAGTGCAGCCTTACCCGTTGCGATCTGTTCCGTAGAAAGCGTAATGCGTCCCGTTTTAGCAGGATGGAGTGGAGATTGACTGTCAACATACGCCCGAGCCTCTTGTGCTTTCTGTTTGAGATATTCTGCATGCTTTGTACCCGCATTTTGCTGGTTGGCTTCTGCGAGTTTCTCGGTATAGATTTGCCCCTGTTCACGGAGTTGTCTCTTAAGGGAATCTATCTCAGCAATAACTGTCCGTTTCTGATACCCTTCCTCTTTCACCATTATGTCAGCAACTTCAAGCTTCCGACGGAGTGCGGCAACCTCTCTACCGTAATTACGGATCTCGGTTTCCGCCCTTCGAGTACGCCCCTGAATCTCTGCTAAAGTTTCAGAGAGTTGTGCGACCTGTTCCCCGTAGGCTGCCCGTGTATCGCCCAGTTCACGATTCTCTTTCTGGAGGTCGCGAACGGTCTGTTTCAGTTGCTGTCCCTCGCTCTGAATGTTCTGAATTTCGGATTGAAGTCCTGTGAGTTCTTCCTTTTTACTGTTAACAGTCTCGCGGAGTGATTCTGCTTCAGCTCCCTTCTGGAGTATAGAGGCATTTAATTCCGAGTTTTTAGTGATATTAATGGAATTCGTTCGTGCCAGTGTAGCATTAGCTATCGCTTGATACGCGAGGCGGAGTGCATCGTTTCCTTTTTTTTCGTCGAGTGCTGTTTTTGCAGACTCAAGGTCGGCTTTCGCAGTCTCAAACAAATCAGATGCGAGTGTCGGTGCATCAACATCCACTGCCGCTGCCAGAGCGGCTTCAGCGTCCGCGATCGCCATATCAACTGCTGATGTTTCTATTTTTCCGAGTTTTCCGCCACATCCTACGAAACCGAACGAAACGAGAAGCATCCCAATGAATAAAATCCCACTGGGTGCGACGTTACCCTTCCGTGATAAAGCGATGAATCGTTTCATTTTCTAACTCCTTTTTCTATAGACATAACACCCTACGGGGTGTGAAGAGGCATTTTTTCTTAAAGAATCTGTGTTTTAAACACCCAAACCCTATTAGGTAGCAACTTGGGTATTAATTTCTAAAAAGAACTACCTTTTGGTAACAAATGTCTTTTCTCATTATTCAAATGCAGACAAAGCCATGACTTCCGGTTGGACGGCTGTTGACTTCATGTGCGCGAGTGTGTGCTTGATTGTTGATGCCTGTGCCTTACCAACTCCATCAACTGCCTGGAGTTCACCAACAGCAGCTATGTTGACCCGATCCAATGTTTTGAATTTGTGAACGATATTTTCAACAATATTGAAGGGAATACGAGGCACTTGGCTAAGCATCCGATACCCGCGGGGTTTAAGCACCTCGAAAGTGTTACACACATCACGCGAATACCCTAAAGCTTCACTAATGTCACTCGGGTTTGCGAGGCTGTGTACATCAAGACCCAAAATTGCTTCAAACGCTTCAGAGGCGTCACGTAGACTCTCATGATAATAATCTTTTATAATCAGAAGTCCACTCTCAATTTCAGTTGTGAGTTCGGGAATAACATACTGTAGAGATTGCGCCTGTGTGCCTAACTCGATCCTGTAACGGTCCAATTCCTGCTCAGCGCGGCGAACGCGTTCACACATTGGATAGCCGCGACGACATCCGCCAAGGTCACATCTCCACTTAATTCAGCCCAATTCAGAATGGTACCGGCGTTTTGCAGTGCTTTGAGGTGCTGCGTCAGTGCGAACATCGTTTGATTCGCGCAGGAAAGCAACGTAGAGCATTCTCGGAAATATAGTGCTGATCTTTGAGATACAGGGTAAGCGTATTTCGGCTTTGTGACACTGCGAGGACAATCTGCTCAGTCTCTTTCGCAAATTTATCCGCCGAGCGGTGGCGGAGTCCTGTTTCATTCGAGGGAATCGTCGAGCTGGTTCTCAACGTTACATTCGCGCGCGCACTATGCGTTTTATATCTTCAGAAGAATAATCGCGCCATCCATTTTCGACAACTCATATAAACGTGTCGGTGTATATGGGCAATTAATCCGGAAGCCACCTTCTGTCAAATCCAGAGTTTCTGGCGTATCACCCAAGACGATGAGGCCCACCGGCTTTACTTTGGATGATATAATCGATACCTTCCCTCAGATAAGTCCCTGGCGATAGCAGCTTCAGTGCCGCAAATAATTCGCATGTTTTTTGATTTTCCGTTGAGATGTTTTGCACTGCAACCACCTCCTACATTAATAGAATACCATATCCGACAGGTGGTGTCAAGGTGAACACCTTGCCGTCAGAAGTTCCTTGCTTATATCTGTGAGATATAGGTTACCACACAAACCTGATATGCAATACCTGTTTGCATATCGTTCCGTTTTTCCTGAAAAAACGCAAAGTCTACAGAAACTGAAAACCTTCAAAATTCTGCTTGACTTTACGCGCAAATAAGTGTATATGTATACAACTTTTCACCTTCGATGAAGTGTAGTTTATGCCCTAATCAATTTATCAAAGGGGCACTTGTCGGAAATTTTGACAAACCCAAAAAGGAATTCGTGAAGATCCCCAAATTTTCACACTAAAATTATGCGATTTAGCTTATTAGGTGTGTTTTGCGCGGCAATTGTTTCATGTAACAACGATCAACTCCCTTATGTAACGATTGAAACTGAAAAAGGAAACATCATTATTGAACTTTACCCGGATGCGGCTCCAACCACAGTAGAGAATTTCGCGCGATTGATCGAATCAGGATATTACGATGGCGTGATCTTCCATCGACACGTCCCCGTTTTTGTTATCCAAGGTGGCGATCCACAGGGAACAGGTAGCGGCGGACCTGGGTGGACAATTCCGGGTGAATTCCAAGACCCAGAACTTCGTGACAAGATGCCGGTTCACGAAAAAGGTGTCGTTGCAATGGCACGGACACAGAACCCTGACTCGGCTGGAAGCCAATTTTATATCTGCATCAGTTCAGATCCAACACCTTATGCACATCTAAACGGCAGCTACACCACGTTTGGGGAAGTTATTGAAGGAATGGATGTGGTAGACGCACTCCGTGAACGTGATGCCATGAACAAAGTGACAATCGAAATTACGCAGTCGCACCGTAGCATATCTAATTAATTCCACGTCCCATGGTCCCTAATGTAGAACGTTGCTCGCGAGTTTTTATACAGCGCATCGTGCCAACGGCGCAACAAGCATTCGCGCGGAAATTTGGAAAGGATGGACATAATAGATGGAAGAATGGAAACGTCTCGTGAGAGATACTGTCAACACCCCAGAAAAACTTGCTGCTGCATTCGATGTTGACTTAGAAGAAATGCGGCGTATTCACAAAGAATTCCCATCCGCATCAATCCCTATTATCTGAGCCTCATAGAAGAACCCGGCGATCCGATTTGGAAACAGGTAGTTCCCGATCCAAGAGAACTCGTGAGTACCGGCGTAGAGGACCCACTGCAACGAAGAAGACGATAGCGAAGTGCCAAACGTTACGCATCGATACCCCGATCGGGCACTCTTCTATGTCAATTACATGTGTCCAATCTATTGCCGTTTCTGTACCCGTAAACGGAAAGTCGGGACCCACACTCCATTTCCGAAAATAACATTGAGATCGGGCTCGCCTACATTCAGGCGCATCCAGAGATCCGTGACGTAATCATCTCCGGTGGTGACCGCTCATGTTGACGGATAAGAAAATTGATATGATCCTCGGGGGACTGCGAGCGATTAAACATTTGGAAATCATTCGGATCGTTTCGCGCGTCCCGGTAACGTTGCCGCAACGCATCACACCAGAGTTGTGTGCGATCTTGAAGCGACACCACCCTTTTTATATCAACACCCACTTCAACCATCCTCGTGAGATTACACCCGAAACAGAGAAGGCGTGCGGTATGTTAGCCGATGCAGGTATAACCCCTCGGAAACCAGACAGTGCTCCTGAAAGGTGTGAATGACGATCCGGCTGTGATGGTGGAACTGATGAAGGACTATTGCGCATTCGGGTCAAGCCGTACTACATCTATCAAGCCGACCTTGTCGTCGGCACCGACCACTTTCGGACAGCGATAAAGACGGGTTTAGACATTGTCGCGGCGTTGCGTGGGCATATATCTGGGATGGGTGTCCCGCATTATGTCGTTGATGCCCCCGGTGGCGGCGGAAAAATTGCGCTGATCCCTGACCCAGTTGTATCCTTCGATGACGACGAGATTCAGCCTCCGCACTACGAAGGCAACGTCTATAGCTACCCGAGCCACACCGTTCTTTGATGAGGATTGGTAGATTCAGAAACATTTATATTTATTGTAAGGGTGGGTGGTCTTGCCCACCCTATTTTTTTCTACCTATTTACATCTTGGCAATCCAACCGTTTGTCACAAAGTCGTGGAAGGGTTATCTCCCCTCTTCTCCTTTCTATCACTTCCTGTTTCCCATGAAACTGTCGCGGTTGTGAACCGCTTTTCCAACGAATCATAGGTCTCTCTCTACACGATAACCGTGTTCTGTGAGCGTAGTAGATACAGATGTCCAAACGGCTCGTGCTTGTTCGACAGCCTTAGATGCGTCTGCGTTGGTGGTTTCCGGCGTGTCCTCTGGGTATCGGGCTTCAGCTGCCCATCGGGTTAAGTGCGATAGGTCTGGATGTACGGTTTTGAGATGCCAACTCTCAGGCACGAGATCCCGTAGAACATTCAAGTCATACGTTCTCCGAAAATCGATCTGTAAGAAGATTAAGACTGCCTTCAGTGCCTTTTCTGCAGTTTGTTGAGCAAACCAACACGCTTGGCGAGGTGGAACATGCGGCTGTCTTAAAAGGGTTTCAGCGGTTACTAAGTCTTCCTCCGCATAGCGGAGCCAGCGGGCGGTGTCTACGAGTCGATCGGTCGTTTGCATAGCGGATTCTACCTCCTTGTTGGGTATACCACAGCACGGAGCCGATCCGCGTGCGACTGCGTTCCAACTCTTCCAAAGGACTTTACCTTCCTGTTGGGCATAACGCAGCACGGAGCCGATTCGCGTGCGGCTGCGTTCCAACTCTTCAGGCGTTGAGACAAGGATGTCCTTTGCCACGGGTAAGTCAGCCAGGGAGCGCAGAATATCAAGGGCAGTTTTCCGTTTATCTGTGAGTTCCGAAAAAACGACGAGCAGATCTATGTCGCTCTGCCGATCTGCATCCCCTCGTGCCTGTGAACCGAAGAGGATAATCTGCAAAGGGTCAAAGTCACGCACGATACGCTCTGTCATAATCGAGATGAATTCGTTATTCATTGCACGCTCCTTTTATTCACGCTTTTTAGAAGACTCAAATCGGAAACTTTCAGATGCGTACATAGTTTACATTTCACTATAAAAGCTTAACTTTACGAAGCCTCGTGCATAAACGTCTATCCTTCTGAACCTTTTGTCTTCTCAAGGAACGGACTGAGCAGATCAATCGGGATTGGGAAAATGACGGTTGAGTTTTTCTCTGCACTGACTTCTACCAAAGCTTGAAGGAATCGGAGTTGCACGGCGGTCGGGGTTCTGCTGAGGATTTCAGCGGCATTGGTTAAGACCTCGGCAGACTCGAACTCACCTTCGGCGTGTGTAATCTTCGCACGCCGTTCCCGTTCCGCTTCCGCCTGTTTCGCCATCGCGCGTTGCATCTCAGCGGGGAGATCCACGTGCTTGATCTCCATCGAAAGCACCTCGACCCCCCACGGTCCACAATGTGCCTTGGTGATATCCTCCAAATCCTGATTTAATTTTTCGCGTTCCGAGAGTAAGTCATCCAGTTCAGCACGTCCAAGCACACTACGGAGCGTGGTCTGTGCGACCTGGGCAATTGCAAAACCGAAGTCTTCAACCTCGATCACCGCTCTATCCGCTTCGGTCACCCGAAAGGTGAGCACTGCATTGACGCTCACGGAGACGTTGTCTTTTGTAATCACGTCTTGAGGGGTGACATCGTTGACGATCACACGTAAGCTAATGCGCTGCATCCGCTCAATCCAGAACGGTATCATAAACACAAGCCCGGGTCCACGGGTAGCCGTTAATCGTCCGAGACGGAAAATAACGGCGCGCTCGTATTCCTTGAGAATTCTTACACTCGTCGCGATCATAACAACGACGGTAATTACAATGGCAAAATAGAGAGGATCAACTTGTGGCATATTTTTAATTTTCCTTTTTTTAATTTTCCTTGCGGAGAAACAACGTGCGTTTAGACATTGACAGGCGTTCCCGAAATCCGCCCTCCAAATGTAAAGCAAAGACAAATTATGCCATTTAAGGCATAATTTCATTACGGGCTACGCGTTTTTGAAACTATCTCAAGAAGAAACCTTTGTTGTGAGACGAAAACCTCTTTACTAACTGCTAATTGCCAACTGCCAACCGCTAATTTTTCCTTACGGAGAAACAACGTGCATTTAGACTTTTAGGCATGATGCTATCAAGAATGGCAGCCAGTAATGTCGCGAGCCTTCTGAAAAAAGGTGCGTTTGCGCGGGGTGTTAAGTTGCCATTGCACTGGCACGGATTGGTAACCGTTGCAATAGTCATTTTCACCCGGATCGAAGTAGCCCCATGAAGCATATTGGCTCACGGCAGCAACGAAGTTATTGAGGGGTTTATCGAAATCGAATGGTCGTCTTCATTGAAAAGGATTGGCTATCGGACGGTAGCCCGGCACCTCACGCGTCTGTTGGACCATCTCAATGATGCGGTTTGGATCGCTCACAGCCGTTTTCCATGGATAAGCAGAAAATCGGAGGAACGGACGACATTCTCCAACGGCACTCTACCTCCGCCGTAACTGGTCCGACGAGGAACTATTGCCATTGTGTGTCGTCGCTTTCACGCGCTCAATCAATTCATGCACCCGCTCAGGCTGCAGAATTTCATGTGAGTATCTCACGTTGCACTCGTTGTTAACCTCAATGATAACATTGGTATACCCTTTGTCGAAGAGCCAACCTGTTGCGTTATCCACGGCTTTTTTGACAGCGTTTTCGTCAGTGATCCGTTGGTCCTGTCCAAAGTAGAAATAGCCGAGGATAACAACCATGCGAGCGCGTCAGCGAAGTCGATGATACGTTTCAAGCCGTGATAGATAATCTGAATTGAGACTACCGTCGGCTTCTATCCCGGAGTTGTGCCACGGTTGCGCTTTGGAGTAGCCTTCGGGACTGCCACCTTGGAGGTTAAGAGTGAACGCCAGCACACCGTGTGCGCGCCATGTCGGCATCGCTGATAGAAATTCACGCGTATTGCGCTCTGGGTCCCATTCACCTGTATCTGGATATTCCCAGAGATGTATCGTTTCGGGGTTCCGATCATCAAAGATGCCTTGCACCATACGGGTGTTGAGAAGCAACCCCTCAACTTTATTCCCTTGGTAGAAACGTCCCGGATAGGTAATTTCTCCATTGATGTAAAACGCATCGTCAATGATGCTAACTGCTGTTTTCATTCTTTAATTAATTGCTCCTGGGCTGCCTTCCATTGCATTTCAGGCAGGCTTCCGGTTAATTCGTGACTGGGATTGAGGACTTGTGCAGTTTTTCTCTTCCTCCTCTTGCGTCGCTGGCGAGGTTTTCCCTACAACACCAGCAAAGGCGTTTGCGTAAGTCCTGTTACTGCGTCTTCTGTGAAAGTGCTTTGAAATACTTTCGCAGCTGCTCCCGATACTGGAACGGAATGTCCTCAAATTCCTTTGCATAAGGTGTGATTTCTAATTTCCGAACAATTTCGAGGAGTTCAGGATGCAAAGGCGGCACTTCCTGTGCGGGTGTTTCGGGCTTTTTCGCCACCTCTGCTTTGCGCTGTTTACCGACATCCCGTTTCTGCAACGATTTTAAACTGTCAAGCATCCGCGTCAAAATTTGTGCCTGTCTATCGAGTACCTCCTCGTTGAGTTCACCTTGGTGGAGTGACTTCTCAACCTCAGCCATCTCCGCAGCGACATCTTCAAGACTACCGAGCATCTGCGCCATCTGCTCTGCACGCTCAGCGAGCCGTTCGGTCGCCTCTCGGATGAGCTGCTGCTGACCAGCAAGTTGACGCATCATCTGTTCAAGCCCTGGCGTTTGTCCCTGTTCTCGCAACTGCTGATTCAGATTCTGTGCCATCTCGTTCAGTTGCTCCTGACTCTCGGCGAGCTGCTGGAGCTGCTCCATCATGTTTCAAATCCGCTGGCACCCATCTGTTGGTTCATCTGTCCCATCGCCTCGAGGAGTTCAAAGACCGCCTGATTAAGATCAGCAAGCGCCGCTCTTTGGATGGGTACCGCGAGGCTTGGCTGCCGATCCTCTAAAGCGCGTGCGGCACGCGATAAGGCATCGTTTGAGGCGTTAAGATGCCATAACGCTTCAGGTGGGACTTCTATCTGTCGGTTCCCTAATTCCCAAAGTTTACTGGAAAGTTGTGTGATACTCTCTGCCGTACTGAGTTCATCAGCGGCGAGTTGTTGCAATCGCACAATCTCACTTGAAATGTAAGCATCAGACTGCCCAGCGGTGAGGATGTCGCCTGTTTGGGTGAGGACCTTCTCATGCAGATGAGAAAGGTGGAGCCCACTTCCAACGGCTTCCTGCAGCGCAGTCAAAGTTTCGTTGGCGTTTGCGCCTTCCATGAACGCCATGGCGTTATCCAACCCCTGTGCGAGTTCCGTGAGCGTCTGTTCTGCATCTCGTCCCGATTCAAGTGCTTCGCTCTTCTGCCCACCGCGGAGGTTCTCACTGGTCGTCTCAAGCATTTCAGGCAGTTTATGCTCGTGCGCAAACTGATTGAGTCGGAGGATTTCATCTGCGAGTCGTTCTATTTGTGGCGGTGCGTTCTCTTGATTCTGCGCCATTTCACCCATTTTTGTGCCGAGTTCCTCTAACTTTCCGCTGAGTTGGTCGAATTCATCCCCCACCCGGTCCTCTTTTTGTGCGAGGTCACCCGTAGATTCGGACTGTTCCGACGACTCCAATGTATCCATCAACTGCTTCTGCTGTTCGGCGAGTGCCTTCGCCTGTTTCGCCGCCGCTTCGAGTTCCTGTTGGAGGAGAATCTGTTCATAGAGCGATTTGGCACGTTCCAATTGCTGTAAGAACTGTTCCTGACTGAGATTCGCTTCCTCCATCGACCGCTCCTGATCATCTACTTCCTGTTTCGCGAGTGCCTCTGATAATTTCCGTAAAAGCTCCTTATGTTCTTCAGAAAGTGCTTTCTCCATCAGATCTTGCAGTTCTTGATATTTCTCGATCGTCTCAGCGTCGAAGAGTTGATTCTGTTCCATTTCCTCCGCAGTCTTTTTCATGTCTTCGATTAACTGCTTCGCCTTTTCCTCAATCTGTTTCTGATTTTCAAGCACCTGTTGCATCAGATTTTCGTCATTGAGGGTGAGTTCCTGGCTCTTCCTGATTTTATCGAGGAGCGTGTCAACCAGACCGGTCGCGTCTGCCTGCTCGTCAACGAGTTCTTCAAGCCCTCGTTGCTCGGTTTCCTGCCCTGTAGCGACCGCATCGTATAACTCGGAGAGGGATGGAAAGCGGAGTGTATAGGTATGAGACTTCCCGATATTCGGTCCTGAGACATCGTCAATATCCAAGGCTTGAACGTAATACGCAAGCGTTTCACCGGGGAAAATACCAATCCGATCCACATCCCACGTATATGCCACAAAAACCGATCTGTGCGAGATCGCGTCCTCGACCTCCCAACGTTTTAAAGGCACATTTACCGCCTCGGCACCTTCACTCTCAACGCGGTATACCAATTGGAGTTCCTGTATACCGTAGTCATCTGTCGCTTCCACCTTAAGTTCAATCAACATAGCATCGTTTAAAACGGTGTCCCGTGCGGGTGCGACAATCGCAACATCGGGTGCGACATCTTTGAGAACGGTAACCGTCCGGTTAATGGGGCTTCGATTCGTGAACCCGTCAATATCGGTAATGGAGATACGATAGTTTTCACTCTGTTGGGCAACGAAAGATCCTTGTATTATTTGCGGCGTAGCGGGGGTTTCCGGTCCCTGTTCATCCGCCATTAATTGTGTAACAGCACTGTGCAACTGCCCTTCCGTAATCTCCAATTCCACATTACCCGACGCATCAAAAGCGAGGTGTGCCTTCTGAAGCGGTTTGTTGCTCTCTCCAGTGAACACAACCTCTGTTCCAAAAAGCACTTGGATGTCCCCGACGTTTGCTGGAAGTGTCTGGGACTGGAGTTGCGTGTAGGCAGGGTAATTGAGTCGATACTGGAACTGCGTAACAATCGGTTCATTGCTGATTGTTATTTGATACTGCTCCGATGTCACCTCTTTGACCGAAATATAGTATTGAAGCGGACGTGTCACATTTTCAAGCGTGGCACTGTAGGGAAACCTCGAAATCTCGGAAACCTGTAAACTGCGTCCGGCATCAGTGGCTGTACGGAGCATCAGCAACGATTGCCATTCCGCTGTTGACGTAACCTCATTTTCATCGCCAACGCGATAGTAAAGTGCGACGGGAGTACCAAGGTGCCCGCCTACTTTAGCAGTTACGTTAACATCGGTGCCTCGTTCAATTTGGATATTACCGGGCTGGATTTTTGTAATCTGAATAGACTCCTTTAGATATTCCTGATCGTCTTGCAGCGTTTTTGGTAAGGTCTGGAAAGCCTGTGCGAAGCCTGTAAACGCGGTAGGTAACAGAAAATGTGTAACAAGGAGCAGGACGACTCCGCCGACAGCGACCCCTGCATTTCGCCGAATCTTCCGAAATTCGGGCTGAAATATCCGTCGGTGTTGAACCTGCTCCATATCCCGGCTGGCTTGAACAATCAGGTGTTCAACGAATTCCAGTGCATACCCAAGTCTGTTGTTCTCTAAAGTCTTCCAAAGTTGGACAGCACTGAGCACCCTGTTTTCAGCGGCGAAGGCCGCCTCTGTCTGCGTTGATTCAAGGCGCGATGCGACAGCCGCGTCCGTCAACTTATTGCAGAGAGGTAGAACGAATGTCCGAATCACTGCATAGACGGCACCACCTATTGATGATAGGATGATCGCGATGCGTATCCAGCGCGAGAAAGGGAACTGCCATAACTGGAAACTCACCGCTAAAATGAGAAGTGTCCCTGCCATTACAAGTGCAAGAACACCGATACACTTCAAGAATCCTTCAGAGAAAGTGAGCCATCGCCACTGTCGCCGAATAGCACCGAGTCGATCAATCAGGTTTCCGTAAGCCTCGTTCACATTTTGTCTGTCCATTTCATTTCGTCCTTTAGTGAGTCAGAGCATATACAGCAATATTTACTGCCATTTTCGCTGCGAGTTCGCGGACCTGAGGCGTATCGTCTGGATGTACATCGGCATCCTCAAGCCCATCACCGATGTCAGCACTGTAGGCATAGTAAACGACCATACGTCCATCATGAAAAAGCCCAAACCCTTGTGCAGGTTCAGCATCATGTTCATGAATCTTGGGGAGTCCTTTCAACTCGTAGAAACAGCGATAAATCAGATGTGTGTTTGGGACAGGCTGTAGCTCCTGCTCTGGAAATACTCTCCGCATTTCGCTGCGAAAGCTTTTGTCAAGCCCGTAATCATCGTTCGCGAACAGAAAACCACCGCTCTTGAGATAATCCCTTAACGCTTCAACTTCACTCTCAGTCAATCGGATATTCCCGTGTCCTACCAGATAGAGTACCGGATACTGATAAAGGGTATGATCCGTCAACTTAATGATCACCCTGTCCTTAGCGGTCTCAATATCTGCTCGGTCTCGGAGAAGCCGGAGCCAATTCTTGATAGTTGTAGGATCGCCATACCAATCACCACCCCCACCATAGTGGATTTGGGCGATAGTTATCGGGACATCGGAAGCCTGCAAACTCTGTTTCACCTGAATACCAATCACGGCACAAAAGAGGAAACAACCGATCCAAAAATAGTTATCAGTTTTCAGTTTACAGTTATCAGTCAAAGAGGTTTTAATGTAACAATTCACCATTTCTTGGAGGACTCCAAGTTTTAGGGTCTTTAGTCTTCATTTAAGTCAGGCCAACCCGTTTACGCAAAAACCATTCAGTCCCCAACAATCCAAGGACTGTGATGAAAATCAACGGATGTGCCCAGAGTTCGCGTTCTGCGTCAACGAATATCGGGTTTTGGACATTCGCAATGTTTTCAGGGAGCGATTCCGCGTCAGCCATCGTAAAATAGGCACCATCGGTTTGTCCGGCAAGTTGCTTCAGCAAGTCTTCATTGAGCTGCGGATTCTCCAATTCGGCAAGCTGCGGATGGGCATAAATATCGATTTGATCCTCGCCTAATTTCAGATTGCCGCTCCTGCCAGTTGCGCGAATGCGGTACTTCCCGTTTTGCAGTAGTACGAATTGGGCAGTATAGAGGTTGCTCATATTCGCGATTGTGTCCGGTTGCGACAGCATCTCGTTCGTGCTTTCAGTCGCTGCGTTAATCTGGAGTTGGAAGGGGGCCCCATCAGGAGGCACCACTTCGATCTGAACTGTTGCCCCCGCTTGTGGTTGATAGGTTTCAGAGTATAGATACGCTGTAACCTTCACTGTATCCCCTATCGCATAAGTGGAGGCATCTGTAGTAAGGTATACGTTCTTGTCATCGGTATTTGTTGCCATCCACCGCAGCACCTGTGCCCAAAAGCGAGGATAGATTGCGTGATAACGCGTGTCTTTAAAGGTTTTGACACCAAAACCCCAATTCCAGAAGCCTTCCGCCGCAATCATCAGGCTTTTGCCTAAACCTGCTCTTTGGAGAATCAGAATAGGCATGCCTTTCCCATTCTCCATCAGCGCAGTTGCTCCGCCCCTGAGACGGAATCCACTGAAGGATCGCGACAATGCTGGCATATTGGCTATCAGGTGTCGGCTATCAGCCGTCAGTAAAGAGGTTTTTGTGGTAGTCCCAAGACTCTCTTTTGCCGACTGCCGATTGCTGACTGCCATTTGGGTGTCAGCAAGCTGCAACATCGGGTGAAACGCCCCGGATTGGGTTAGCTGCGCAGTGAATTCCGTATCCTCTATACGACATCCATTCTTCGGGATGTCAATTGGCAAAAGCTGCGCTAATTCTGTATTTCCGAGCCCATTCACGCCGAGCATGTTCCGAGAAGGTAGAAAGATAACCGGTTTTCCTTGCATCTCAACGAAATCAACGATTGCGCGCTGTTGCGTTTCAGTGAGATGCTCAGCCCCCAAATCACCTAAAATTAGCACATCGTACTTAGAAAGTTCGGCGAGCGTTTCAGGGAACCGTGGGGTTTCCGACGCCGGGGTCGCTTGCGGATAATACCCATCTAAGCGATTGAGCACGCTATCTACCGGTAGACGCTTTAATCTATTAGACGATAAGATTGCACAGGTAGCCTCAATATCTGGGATCTCGTTCCAATGTTCGTTTCAAAAAGGTGTAGTCCCATCTGGGTCTGCCTTCCAGATAGAAAACGTTCAGCCTTGCTTTCACAACCTTCATGGAAAACGTCTTCTGATTGTTCGCTTCCGTGAGTTCACCATCAAGCGTTGGAAGTGTAACACTGTATTGAAAGTTACCTTCTGCCTGCGGTGTCAACTTTAATTCAACCATCTGTTTTGTGCTGGCATCCACAGCGTTTACTTCCTGATGGGAGCTGAAGGTCAACGTTACAACATCCACAAGTCTTTTACTCTCTACTTCCCGCAAAGACAACTGGGTCGTTTTACCGGTGTAGCCCGTTTGCACAACGTTCACACGAATGACACTCTCATGGTTTGTGTAAGCAATAGGCGTGTAATCAACACGCTGAATCTGAATGTCTTTTGGCGGTTCCACAGAGCCGACACCTATCGGGTAGATCGGCACCTCCAATGCGGTGATCGTCTCCAAAGGGAACCGTCCAGAATTGTGTGCACCATCTGTAATAAGGACAATACCAGCGGTTTGTTGTCCCTTCCACGCTGACGCGGGCTTCCCGTATAGCACCCCCAATATCAGTAAGTGCGCCTTCCGCCCCGAATTGTGGCGGTGGAGCATCATCCTCTTGTGCCAATAGGACACTTTGTTGCAGTCGCGTATTGAAAGGATAGAGATGAACTTCAAACCTATCTTGTAAGGTTTGCAGGAATTGCCCTGGGACATTGAAAAGCAGTTGATTCACCTGACTGAGTCTGGATATAGGTATCTCACTCATGGATGCATCAACGAGTTGCATACTTCGCGAGGTATCCACTAAAATGGAGAGGTGCGTCGGTGGTGTGATGTCTTTCTTTTCAATGACAACGGGGGCTAAGAGACAACCGAGCAGAATCGACGCTGCGGTGATCCGCAGCAGAATGAGCAAGAATCTATACCTCGGGTGTAATGGACGCGCTATCCGCAAATAAACATAGACGGTTATACCGATGACAACGCCGATACCGAGCACAACTATCCACCCTGGCAAAAAATAGGTGAATCGCATATCTGGATTACTTCCTTTCACAACATATTATAGTCCAATTAGCGAATCAATGTCAACCCGATTTCTGCTTTCTTAGAACTATCGGTTCTCGGTTAAGATCGGGTACCGAACGGTAACAGAGAAAAATAGGTTGACAACAGACACCTCTCTTTGTTAGAATATGCTTAATCCAAATTTTGTAGAGGTGGAGTGCAACATGGCTGAAGAAAATAATAACGAGAGTGCTGGCGAAACCGAAGAGCAAACCCAGGCAAAAAGCGGTATGATCGTCAACGCTGCGCAGATGCAGTCCCTTGATATTAGTGATCGGTTCACTCGGACGAAAACGGCAACCGGCTGGCAGATTAAATTAGAGGCACCAGCGCGCGTCACTATCAACTTCATAACCAGTATGCGAAAGTTTGAAGCCACATTAATGCAGGACGATATTATTGAGCGTGACGGGGACGATCTGATTCTGATTCGGAACCATCCCGCTGATGCTTACCGTTCCCAAAGAGGTGTCTCATCATCACCACTCGCGCGGAGTAATGAACGGACACTGGTTTCTGAGCCAATCGAAGGTAGGACAGTATAGTTCTCTTCCGCTATGAAGGTATAGGGGGTGGCTGCCCATTTTAGAACGCATCTATCAGCTTCTCTCCAGCTTAAAGGGCGAAACGATGATTCCGACAGAAGTGGTCCTGAGCCCACAAAGTTACGCGAAACTCGTTTCTGAACTCGCCGAAAAACTTGAGTGTCAAGGCATATCGCATTTGCAACTCGCGCATCACCTCGCCTTGCCAGTCTCCATCCAACAAGAAAATACGGACTTGGTCGTTCTGAAAGAATTGACCCCTAACCCTTGTCCGACCTGCCACCACCGGTTGACGTTCCTCCGAGAAACAATGGAACGTTTTGAGAATGATAGTTCCAATCTGATCCGTTGTCCGATGGGACACCGTTATCCGGGTGTGCTAAAGGTGTGTTATTTGAATATTTTCCAACACGATGAGAAGGATGAAACCGAAAAGCCGATAAAAATGTGTCCGGAGTGTGGTGGCAAAAACATCCAGTACTTAGCACCGAAGGTGATGTTTTGTCTCGATTGTGATTGGGATAGCGGGATGGAAGCGCGGTATTAAATACAGCGACAGATAGAATAGTAAATACAGTCGTGTATTTGTGTAGGTAGGCGCGCTTTGGAAGCGCGCCTAACGATGAATGAACCTAATGGAAGTGTCCAGCGTGCGGATCAGCAGCAGCGGCATCAGCATCCGGTGGCTCTTCAATCTCTGTAATGAGCGTTTCCGTCGTCAACAGCAGGCCTGCGATACTGGAAGCGTTCTGCAGGGCGGATCGGACAACTTTTGTCGGGTCAACAACCCCTTCTTCAAGCATGTCGCCATATTCAGATGTTGCGGCGTTGAAACCGTAATTCCCTTCACCTTCCTGTACTTTGGCAACAACGACCGAACCTTCCATACCTGCATTCTCTGCAATAGCACGCACCGGTGAGAGCAAGCTGCGGCGGATAATATTGATCCCTGTTTCCTGGTCTCCCGCCAGTTCCAAATCGCTAAGGGACGCTGCGGCTCGTAAAAGTGCTATACCCCCACCCGGGACTATGCCTTCTTCAACTGCAGCGCGCGTTGCGGCGAGAGCATCTTCAAATCGAGCCTTCTTCTCTTTCATCTCGACTTCCGTAGCCGCACCAACATTGACAACAGCGACACCACCTGCGAGTTTAGCGAGCCGTTCTTCCAACTTCTCTTGGTCATACTCGGAAGCCGTTTCCTCTATTTGCGTCCGAATCTGTGCGACTCTCCCTTCAACGCTCTCTTTGGCACCACTACCGTCAACGATTGTGGTGTTATCCTTGTCAACAACGACACGTCGGGCTGTTCCGAGCATGCCCACAACGATGTTTTCCAGACGGATGCCCGTCTCTTCAGAGATGACTTGACCACCCGTCAGAATCGCGATGTCTTCTAACATCTCTTTACGTCGATCACCGAAACCGGGGGATTTAACGGCGGCAACTTGAAGGTTGCCACGAAGTTTATTCACCACCAATGTAGAGAGTGCCTCCCCTTCAATATCCTCAGCGATAATGAACAAGGGTCTGCCGAGTTGCATCGCCTTCTCCATAATTGGCACAAGATCCGTCACTGTGGAAATTTTCTCGGTATTGATGAGAATATAAGGATTCGCAAATTCGACCACCTGTGCCTGCATGTCAGTTACAAAATTCGGTGAGAGGAAACCGCGATCAAACTGCATACCTTCAACAATATCAACGGCCGTTTCTGAGGTGTTGCCTTCCTCAATAGTGATAGCCCCGTCTTTTCCAACTTTTTCAAGAGCTTCAGCGACGGTAGCACCGATATTACTGTCGTTTGCGGGATCATTGGCTGCGATTGAGGCTACCTGTAAAATCTCCTCATGTGTATTAACAGCACGGCTCCGTGCGGTAATCGCATCAACAGCAGCGACGACAGCTTTGTCTATACCGATCTTCAACTGCATTGGGTCGGCACCGGCAGTGACGTTCTTGAGACCCTCATGCAGGATTTCCTGACCCAGCAAGGTAGCAGTGGTAGTTCCATCGCCTGCGACATCGTTTGTTTTGGTTGCAATAGATTGGAGTAACTGGGCACCCATATTTTCATAGGGGTCCGGGAGTTCAATTTCCTTTGCGACGGTGACACCATCGCATGTTACCAGCGGTGCCCCGAAAGATTTTTGAATGACAACATTTCTGCCACGGGGACCAAGGGTAACCTTCACGGCATCAGCGAGTGTATCCGCACCGCGCTTGAGCGCCACCCTTGCTTCTTCGTCAAAGATAATTTGCTTTGCTGGCATAGAATTCCTCCTGTATCAATTTTAGTGTTGTGATATTGGATATTAAAAATGTTGCGATCACAAATCGCTGCTATAATTATAGCATACACGTCAGACAAAGTCAATTTTATTATAGTGACCCAAGTTGCTATCAATAGGAAACGGTATTGTTTTCTCGACGCGTTTAGCCTCAGCGGGGTTTTACTTGGGTGTTCTTCAACAGGTGTATCCCTAAAAACTTCGGTGAATCTTCACATAGAAACGTATCCGAATACCTATAACGCTTCAGGAAACTTGGGTTATACCGGAACACGAGACAAAAAAAATAGACGAGGTTAGATGAAGATAAAAAAAATAATTCGGTAATGTTGTAGAGATGCCCGGTGCGGTTAGGAAACCGCACCTACCGGGCCTGGTGAAAATTAGAATTACCGATTTAAATACTTAATCTTCATGAAACCTCGCCTGTGAGTAAAGTTTAGAATCCACGTGGGTTTTTCAGAGTTCCCCAAGTGATCGCCAATTTCTGGGCAGGCTCAACTGCGAGTGACGCTTCGCCTAAGGTAATCGCCGGAATGACAGGCACTGACCCTAACTCCAAAGAAATGGCATCTATCGTCTCAATCTTTGTGTCGGGTCGCGGGTTTTCCCACTTTGTGGTAATTAACCCTGCGTGTCCACAAGGAGCGCCTTCCTTCTTTACCCATCCCCAACAGAGTTATCGTCTTGGAGCGCAGCATCGTCGTGGCACCAATCATCCGAGTTAAAACCTGAAATCATCTCAAGCTCTTCCTTCTTACCATCCTGATAATTCATCACGAACTTGTAGCTTGGAACGCCGTTCTGTTCCCACCCGGTCGAGTGGAAAAAATAGATGAACTTTGCCTTACCTCCAACGACGATGTCTTCAACTGCTTTGGGCCATATCGCGGCATTGGTGCCGAAGATAACAATGGCACCGTCTATAATTTGAAACTCTACCTTTCCGTCGGGTCCCTCGAACTCGTCCACCTCACCAATAGGCAATAGTGAAAGGGTGCTATCCCCAGCATTTTTCGTCCACCACTCGTGTTTAACGAGTTTCGTGTTTGCATAGGGCTCTATGTCAACATGTATCCATTCTTCTAACGCTGCAGCGATTCCTACCGAAAAAAGACTGACAACACATAGCAGTGCAATCAGTGTGAATAATTTAAACCCATTTCATAAGAGTTTCTCCTATGTTAATTTAACCCAAGTTGCCACCTATTATAGACATAGCACTCCGCTGGAGTGCAGTCGCTTAAATACACTTTTTCTATTCTCACTGCGAAGCAATAGCACCCCTCTGGGGTGAGGAAAGTGCGTGAAAAATCTCCTTGAACCTCCAAAACTTGTTAGTAGCAACTTGGGATAGTATAACAAGGTTACGAATTGATGTCCATACATTTTGGTGTGTAAATATTTTGTCAAAAGTTCAGGTTGGAAAAGGAAGACGGAAAGGTCTCAAGGGTGGAATGGAAACCTGTTAATTGTCTGAAGCAGGATTTACAGGATTAGTAGATGAACAGGATTATAGGTCTTCTTGATTGCTGAATCGGCACTTAGACACAAACCTTGTATACCCCAAAATCCTCTTTAGTTTCCCCAGCAGGGCGGCATTTGTGTAGTATACGTGAAGCCCAAAGATCCAGGTTCCCCCAGCGGGGAGGCATTTGTAGGGGCAGATGCGACCAAATATCGTGAAAAACCCCTAAATTGACACCTATGGTGCGGTTGCAAACCGCACCTACCGGGCCTGGGGGAACATATCAAACTACCGAAATATTTATTGAAACTTCATCAAAACCGCACCTACCGGACCTGGGTTTCTATAGACATAGCACTCCGCTGGAGTGCGGGAACATATCTGTCATCAGATCTGTGATAGGTTATGTCGAATTTCTCTAAATCCTTAAGTCGAACTCATGTTGTTTCTTATGAAATCACTGCTATGCCGAAACTGCCTTTTCCAATACTTCTTGAAGATAAACATTAAAGTCCAAGTTAAGCCGTTCGGCATTCAAAGCAAGCAGGCAATGCATCTCCGGGCTCATTTGAACCGTGAATTCACCAGAGAAAGGTTTTTCTGGTGTTCTCCCCTGCTCTCTGCAGAATTCAAGGTAACCTTCAACTGATTTTTGCATCTCTTTGCGAAGCTCGGTTACAGATGCCCCGTAGAACGTGATTACGTCATTGGTATTAATCACCGTTCCATGGAAAAGGTCGATTTCTGGATCAAAATTGACAGCCCCTATATAACCTTTGTACTCAATCACAACCTAACCTCAAAGAAAACAAAATTCTCAATCCTTAGATTTTGGCACAGCAGGCTCGACATATAACGTCTTTTCACGCGTGTAATGCACATAACCGGCGACGTTACCCTTGCGCTTCACGACATATCGCGCCCATGTATAATCGACAGGGACATTGCTGGCATGATGTGCCTTGCTGTAGTAGGCAGCGAGTTGCGCGGCTTGTAACAACGTCGGCATCGGGATATCTTGACGATTCTCTGGATTGCGGATGATGACATGTGATCCGTGAATCTGCTTGGCATGAAGCCACATATCGCGCGGCTTGGCAATTTGGCGTAAGAGCAGGTCATTCGACTCACTGTTACGTCCAACGTACATCTGGAAGCCGTTGGCAGAGGTATACCTTCGGAAAGGACCGCCTACCTCCTGTTTCTGCTTACCGCGCTGTGGTGCCTTGAGATAGCCGTTCGCGACAAATTCCGTCCGTAGACGCTGGAGTGCGTCTAAAGTATCAGCGGCTTCTAATTTGGATGCGTACAGTCGAAGTATCCCCTGATCCGCCTCTACATCCGAAACGAGTTGCTGGATACGCGAATGCCCCCGTTTCGCTTTTGTGTATTTCTTGAAATAGGCCTGTGCGTTTTCGGATGGACCTCGCTCCGGATTCAGCGGAATCGACAACATTTCGAGGTCAGGGCTGTAATAGTTTTGCAACGCTACTTGTTTCTGCCCGCGGGTGATAGCATGTAGGTTGGCGAGAAGCAAATCGCCCTGAATGCGGTAATCCTCCGCTTTCTCTGCTCGTCCGAGATCTGCGTGTAGCCCATCTGCTTTTCGCTGGAGTAGATTCTCCTGTTTCGTCAACGCTTGCGTGAGCGTCCGGCGTTCCGAAGCGATATTCTCCTTCAGGGTGACTGCCTCGTAGTATGCGGTGAGCGCATCGCTCATTGTGTCAAACGCTTGAGAAGAAGCATGCGGGAGTTGATGAAGCATCATAGCCGACGCGGCAATCGGTTCATCTCCATCCATGAGCAGTTGTGGTGAAGCGTGCGCCGCATCGAAACAATGGATAACCTGCTGATACGCTTCCCAGAGTCCCGTTTCCGCTGCCCGAGCGACGACCTCTTTTGCGAGTGTTGGACTAAAACCGTCAATTTTGTTAAAGAGTTGCCGCCAACCCACCTCCTTTTGCCCATCGACAAGTTCAGTGAACGTTGCCTCATCCAGCGTCAGTGGATCTAACTTCTCTTGCTGCGGTGGCAAAATATAAGTTTCACCGGGCAAAATCTCTCGATGTCGGCTCATTGTCTCGTCAATACGTTTGAGACTTTCCAAAATCCTGTCGTCGGTTGCGTCGATCAGGATAATGTTGCTATGTTTGCCCATAAATTCGCCGATAATGGCTTTAGGGGAAGGCTGTATCGGTTCATCAGAAACGGGTTGAACGGTTATCTTGAGTATCCGATCCCAACCGAGTTGTTCAATCGCAGTAACAGTGCCACGTCTGAGATGTGTTGCGAGAAAATCCGCCAGATAGGATTGTTTTTGTCCGGGTGGAGGTTTCTGGATGAGGTGGGCGCGGGCATGCAACGAATGTGCGGATAAAGTAAGCCAGTGCGTCTGGACGGCACGACCTACCTTCAATGAAAAGGTGTTGGGGTTCGTCTGTTCAATGTGTCGAATTGTACCGCCCAAAAGGGTTTCACGCAATTCTTGGACAACCAGACGAAGTGCTAAACTATCATACGACATAGTGGAGATCTCACCTCATGAAAACAAAAATACTTTAGGGAAGCCGCGCAACACTGACTCCTAATGATACCGCTTTAAGTTTCGCGCCACGCCGCGGAGTTGTGCTTGAATTTCTGACGGAACACGCGGATTAAATGGACCACCAGTCCCAGCGGCAATATCGTCAAAACCGCTTAAGATCATCGCTTCAACGACGGCAGAATAGTTATAGACTCGCTCGTTCATGAACCGAATCTCCTCAAGCGGTGCTATGTCGGCTTCAATGCGTGCAGAGGTTTCATAATCACCTCTTCGTTGTGCATTGTTAATCTCGTCAGAGGCACGCGCAAAGGCGACTGCGATACCAGAGGTATGCCCTTTCGCACCCAGTTGTGCAGGACGGGTACATCTGTCCCCGATACCCCACATTACAATTCCGCTGTTCCCAACACCTTCGACGAGTGGCACGACATCCTCTTCACCTGTTCCGATCTTCACACCGACAAAATGCGGTGAATCGTTGAGGAGACGAATGACTGCTGCCATGTCGCGTTTCTGACGAAAATAGTAGAGAAACCGCGCCCCACAAGCAGTGCCGTATTTCTCACCGAATTCCATATACTGCTGGTAGATTCCCTCTGGGCTGGAGACCCCCGTCAGGGGCATGAGCAGGTACACATCTGGTGGTCTATGGAGTTCAGACTGTGCTTCAATGAGTTGACCGGCTTGACGGATGGGATTAGGTACAATACCAGACATGAGGATACCGCTATCCCCCATTTGTCGTCCAGTCTGGTCGATGAGACGAAGCTGCTCGGTTTCGCTGATGTGATGAATCAGGCTCGTTCCAGCGATGGCAATGACGCGCTGCCGTCCTTCGTCAAGATAGTTGTTGCGCATCAAATAGTCAATGTTTTTGGCGTGTCCGGTGTAATCAATCTTGTCCCCGTTGAAAGGGACAATAGGAATCGCAGTAACCGAATTGAGTGCATCCAAAAGATTTGATATTTCTAATGGCATAGAGTTCTCCTTTTCTTTTATGGTAAATTTTAGAATTAGTGGGATACTTCCAAACACGTCCCAATGTCCATTATTGTCCTTCAAACTCGCACAAACTAACAGTTTATGCTACAATTAAAACCTTTTCCGTAGGACGAGCGCACCTGTGAGTGCACCTGCCGATATGTCAGTGCGTAAATCTATTTCAAGAGCGTTGGCTTGTGTTTGTGTTGCGTATTCTGTAAACGGGTATTGAAACGCTTGGTTGTAATCCTCGCTTCCACAGCACTAACAACGTGATTTAAGATCGCCATACCTAAAAAGAATTTCGCGCGTTCAAAGGTATTGTTGGCTTTTTCTCTCAAATTAAAAGCCCCCAATCGGTATTTTGGAGCAATATCTCTCTTCTCAAGATCTCTATGTTTCTCATTTTTTAGGTCTGGATCAAGATCCCTCCAATACCACTTGCCGGTACGCTTTTGGGTCTCCGGTGTATCATAGTCGTGGTTCCAGTTTCATATTGCGTGGCGTGCTCAAAATCCTCTATAAGATCCCAATCTTCAAAGGAGCCAGGACCGATAAAAGTAACGTGTTGTCTGACGACATCGCGATAGTCTTCTCGAGTGTCCGAGGCATTGTTTCGCAGAAAAGAAATAGGTCCCGAGTAAAACTCACATCTGCAGCGGCGTAGAGATAACCGCGTTTCGCGCCTGTATAGAGTTGTCCCATACCGGGGATGACGAGCGAATAAAGGAACGCCTCGTTTGGAGATTTCCGGGCTGGAGCTCTTGGGTCGCTCCATAACGACAGTGGATTGATTCATGAGCGTCCGGCTTCCAAGTGCGGAATCGAGATAGAAAGCCGTGAACGGTTGCGCGCTGAGGTTATCAGCAGCAAGGCACATATTAGACAACAGAGAAAATATTAACACAAGTATTATAATTTTGGCGTTAAATTTCATTTTTTAATTTTACCTTGCGGAGAAATCGCGGGCGTTAGAACTATCGGATGCGTCCCTTAAATCCGCTCTCCATTTCATTACGAGCTGCGGGTTTTAATTTTACCTTGCCAATTGCGAATTGCTAAAAAACGATGATTCCTGTTACCTCAATAAGACTCGTTTCCGTTGATTGTTTGGACCGAAACTGGGACCGTAACTCAAATCAAGATTGAATAAGTATATCTTCACACCGATCCCACCGGTAAAATAATCCGTTAAATTCGGTAGGTTGATACCGGGTTCAACTTTATAGCCGACCCGAATTGCGAGCAGGTTACCGAGCCAATACTCCAAACCGATATTCTTTTGAAGATGGCGCCACTCAAATGCCCGGACACCGACCCCACGGTCAGAAAGCAGTTGCTCCCGTGTCAGTTTTTCCTCTCTCTCGGCGTTAAGCCGATCCAAATCCACGGCTAATTCGTTTTCATTCTCTGCCAATTTATCGATATAGGCTGTGACACCACTCACGAGGCGAATGTGATGATACTTCGCACGAAAAAGGGTCATAGAAGTACCGACTCGCAAGAACCGCGGTAAGGGATCTGCTTGGTTTTCATCAATGAAAGATATACCCGGTCCAACGTTCTGAATTGCAACACCGAGCGTCGTGGGGATAGGATCGAACGGAACGAGATATTGCATCCCCATATCAACGGCATAAGAACTTCCATTCTCGCGTCCGAGAACCATCCGAATCATTTTACCGTTGATCCCTGCAGATAAAGACTCTGTGATACGGTCGGCATATGAGAACGTCAATGCGAAGTTGGTACCGAGACTTTCCTCACGAAGGATCTCGGGAGAATCGGTTGTCACGGCGATTGTGCCCTGTCCCTGCATCTGGAGTGTCGCGCCGATAGTTCCGACATCACCGAGAGGCATCGCGCCAGAGATGAAGGTATAGTATAACCCTTCCCCTGCTTCTCCGAAAGGTGCGCTGTAATCTGTATAAAACATTGAGGCTTGTGCCGCTTTTCTGCCAGACCGGAATTTACTATCGGGCATATCTGCGAGTCCGCTTGGGTTCCAGAGCGACGTGGTCACATCACCTGACATCGCAGAGAACGCGTCCCCGAGAGCTCTTGCTCGCGCACCACCACCGAGGTTCAAGATTTGCGCGCCTGTCCGACCAGGTCCTGCAAGAGCCACCACTGGAAAAAAGATGGCAAGACATAAAAGCAGTATGTAAATTTTGCGTCTAAAAGAGTACACTTAATCCCTCCATTCGTTGATTCAAAAACAATGCTACTTACATATTATATAACAACGCAAGCAATAACGCAAATCGCTTTAATTTCGTTTACATTCACAGCAGCGAAAAACATTGCCTCTCCTTTTTGATATTGACAGAAAAATAGATACACGCTAAAATCGTAAAATAGATTGATACTAAAAGGAGTTCTGAATACATAAACCAATGCGAATAATTAGGGCACGACTTAGCCCGTATTTGATTTTAGCAGTCTACCTCATCCTCTATTCGTGGAGCCTTAAGGTATTACCCGCAGACACGAATGACGAGGTCCCCGAAATTCTCACGAACCGCTTAATTAAAGCAGTACGCACGGAAACACCTCCGAAAATTGATGGAAAATTGGACGACGCATGCTGGCAAAATAGTGCCAAAACCGGTGAATTGATTCAATTTGAACCGCAGCGGGGCGAACCCTCAACGCAGCCAACCACTATCTACCTCGCCTACGATGCCAATAATCTCTATATTGCATTTGAATGCTTTAAGACCGATATGGACAAGCTCGCAGCGAACCTCACACGGCGCGACTCTTTCTTCTTTTCCGATGATCATGTCGAAGTTTTAATCGATACCTTCCTTGATGGCAGAAATTGTTATGCATTCGCTCTAAACCCACTCGGCACACAAACCGACCGACGCTTGATTAATGAAGGTACCAATAGGCGTACGGGCCAGTCTATGATTGGCACTGCCATCTCATGGGATTGCAACTGGCAAGGTCAAGCCGCAAAAGGAACAGACAGTTGGACAGCAGAATTCGCCATTCCGTTTGCCGAACTCCGATTTTCAAAAGAAATGGAAACAGCGACTTGGGGCATCAACTTTTGGCGAAACGATGAATCACCCGCGGAAGAACAAACCTGGGCAGATTTGGGGGAACGCCAGTACGCTGTCTCAGAATTCGGACATCTGACAGACCTCCCAATCTCAGACTTGGTTACCAAACGACCCGTGAAGTTCAAACCTTATGCGACGCTAAAGCCACAAATGATGCAACCGGGAGATGGTGAAACAACAACTGCCGTGAAAGCAGATGCTGGACTTGACCTCCGATATCCTATAAAAGACTTCACAGTTGACCTGACCTTAAACCCGGATTTCGCCCAAATTGAGGCAGACCCCGACCTCGTGAATCTCACTGACATTCCACTCCGCTTTCCTGAGAAACGCCCGTTTTTCCTTGAAGGAAACGAACTTTTCCAGATGCCTATGGATCTATTCTATAGCCGACGGGTTGAAAACCTGCTCGGTGGTGGAAAGGTCATCGGGAAATACAGTAAGTACAATCTCGCCTTCGTGGGAGCCGTCGCGGGACCGGAAAACCCGGATAGAGAGATTGAAGCAACGGAACTACCCCTCGCGAACTATAACTACTCCGTTCTTCGATTGCAACGGGAGGTCGGCAAAACGTCATCGGTGGGGTTCTTAGGTGTTAACAAACAACGCGGTGCCACGTATGACCGAGCAGGCGGGCTTGATGCCCGCATTCAACTCCCCGCCGCTACGAGTCTTAATCTCGAGTATGCGAGAGAATGGAAAGCAGGGGGTCTGGATATGGCAGAGGCTACTGAGGACGATCTTGTCTTTGTCCAACTCGCCCGTCGGACAAATGTATTTTCACTCGATGCGATCTACGCAGATATTGGGGAGCATTTTTACCCTGAAACCGGTTTCGTCCCACGCGTGGATAGACGAGGAGTGGTTATCAGGAGTCGCTATAATAAACAGTACAAAGGTACGGTTGAAAGACTCCGCGGTGAAGCCGAATACGAACGGCTCGCGAATCACGCAGGCGAACTGACAAACCACAGGGCACGTTTTAGTGGACTCCTCGGCGTTAAAGACTTCTTTTTCTCGTCGGGCCCGAATGGTATTATCACGTCAATGAAGACAACAAACCCTTTACCGATAGAACAGCGCGGTTCTTTATGGGATGGTTCCCACCCAAATATGTGCAGATCCGAAACACCGGAAGTTTCGGTATACGTGATAATAAAGATACCTTCTTTATCCGTCCGGAAATTACGATCCGTCCGACTGCTAAACTCAGTTTTGAGTTTATCCTACAGCGACTTCACGAAAAGCAACCAGACGAAACACAGTGGCAACTTTCGGAATGGACGCGACGTTTTGTCGTGAACTATCAGTTTGCGCAGCGGATGTATGCGAGAACAAGCGCAGAATTCACCTTAGAAAGAGAACGCCGGGTCTTCGCTCTCTTTGCTTATGAGTACCTCCCCGAAAGTACTTTCTTTATCGTCTACAACGACAATCGTGATATAGAAGGAGACACCGAGCGAATTGTGTTCATCAAAATTTCACACTTGCTGAAAACAGACCTTTTTTAGTATTTTTAATTGTTCGCAAGGCGTTAGATGGAGTCATTTGTTCATTTTCTAATTGTTCGCAAGGCGTTAAATGAAGTCATTTGTTCATTGAAGGTTTTTCTTATATCCGCCTGCGCCGTTGTTGCAGGCTACCGTCTTCAGGTTACAGGAGTTAAAGATGAAACCAAAAACCGTAGCTCGTAACGAAGTGGAGAGCGGATTTAAGGAAAGCACATCAATGACCCAAATCCACGTCGTTTCTCCGCAAGGTAAAATTAAAATACTTGCGGTACTCTCAGCACTGTTGCTGTTCCTCAGCTTCCCAAATTCAAACCTCTTTCCGTTTGCTTGGGATCGCGATGGTGCCGTTCTTCATTGCCTTGACGCGAGCGACAGATTGGAAAAAGGCATTTTGGATCGGCTACCTAACGGGTTTTCTGTTTTTCGCAGGTCTGCTTCCCGCCATCCTCTTCCTCTATCCGTATGCGAACATCTTTGCTACAATGGTGGGATACCTACTATTAGTGGGATACACGGCACTCTATTTCGCTGTTTTCGCAGTGCTGATGAGGTTTGTGCCGAGGCATTCCAGCGTCATGTTTTCTCTGTCCGCTGCCTGTATTTGGACAGCATTGGAGTGGGTTCGGAGTTGGATGCTAACAGGGTTTCCATGGGGAAGTATTGGCTATTCGCAATGGAATAATCTGTTGGGAATACAGATAGCCTCGCTTGTCGGTGTACACGGTATCAGTTTCGTCATTGTGCTTTTCAATGCCGGCATCGCTACCTTGCTTTGTAACCGCCATCGGTGGCGACAGGAAATTTGGGGCGTAGTCCTGCCACTGATTCTGACGCTTCTTTGTTTCGGTTACGGGATCTTCCAACTCCAGGAGGCTGACCCCTTAGACCAGAGCGCAAACGCAACGACTCAAACAAACGTCGAGACCTTAAAAGTTGCGCTTGTCCCCGGTAATATATCGCAACTTCAGAAGTGGGATCCCCGTCAATTTCCAAAGATTTTGCAACGCTATATCGGGTTGACGCATAAAGCCAGCGGAGAACAGCCCGAGTTAATTGTGTGGCCCGAAACTGCAACACGAAGCAGAGCATTGACAGGCGAGTGGCCCATATATTACGGAAGATTCTCGCAAATGCTCCGTGATATAGGGATTCCAATACTCCTCGGTACAGCGAACAGGGGAGAAACAGACAAAGCGATAGGTCAATTTTCCAAAAGTGCTGAACGAAGAAATACGGACATATACAACCGCGTCCTTTCGATAGCTCCAGATGGAAAGATACATGGAGACTATGCGAAGATGCACCTTGTTCCGTTTGGTGAATACGTGCCTCTGGCACACCTCCTGCCGGATTTTATCCCCAATTTTATCCAGTTTGAACCCTTCGCTCATGGAAAAACAGTAAACCTTTTACCGGTGTTTGACGTTAAAAATAAGACGAACACCCGGAAGATAGAGATCGGTGCTTCGATTTGCTTTGAATCGGTGTTTCCAGATGAATTTCGCAGACCCGTAAAAATGGGTGCCAGAGTGGTGGGGATCTTCACTAACGATGCTTGGTTCAAAGGCACTGCTTTCCCTGAACTGCATCTATCAATGGCACCTTTCCGCGCGATTGAGAACCGAATTGCCGTGTTCCGATGCGCAAACGGTGGATTTACGTGCGTGGTAGACAAGTTTGGTAGGATAACGACTCCCTTGATTACACCTGACACCGCTCAGGAGATTCTCATCGCATCCGTCCCACTTCTTTCGTCCACGGAACATGAACAGACACTCTATACCCGCTACGGCGATTGGTTTCCGATTCTTTGCGCGCTTATTTGCGTTGGATGGCTCGGCAGTCAAACCATAATGCGGGTTCGTCATAAACATTCTTAAGTAATTGGTGAGGTATAATATGCTTGTAGATTTAAAGAACCAGGCTGAAGAGATGCAGACCCGTCTTCAAGAACTGAGAGGTTATCTTTGACCTGGCTGAAAAACGAAAAGAATTAACAGAACTTGAAGAGGCGACGATTGCCCCTGATTTTTGGAGCAATACACAACGCGTCCAAAAGGTTAACCAACGCATCGCCATCATCCGAGATGAAGTCGGGACGTACGAAGATCTCGCCCTGAAAATTGAAGATATCCAAACCCTGCTCGAACTCGCGACCGAAGAGAACGATGGGAGTTTACAAAACGAGATTGCCGACGGATTGGGTGATGTCACGCACCGTCTCGAACAGATGGAACTCCGTTTAATGCTAACGGGTGAGTTTGACGAGAACAACGCAATCCTCAACATTCACGCCGGTGCTGGCGGGATTGACGCGCAGGATTGGGCGGGGATGTTGATGCGTATGTACCTCCGTTGGTGCGACCAGCGCGGCTATCAGACCGAAATCGTAGACCTCACCTCAGGAGACGAAGCCGGCATCAAAGGAACGACAATCCTTGTTACAGGCGCTTCGGCTTACGGTTATCTGCAAGCCGAAGCGGGTGTGCACAGGCTCGTTCGGTTATCTCCCTACGATTTCAACAAGCGGCGGCATACCTCCTTCGCCGCTCTTGGCGTGACCCCTGAAATCGACGACACCGTGGAAGTGGATATCCAACCCGACGACTTACGGATAGATTTCTATCGCGCAAGCGGCGCGGGTGGGCAGCACGTCAACGTCACGGACTCAGCAGTTCGGATTACACACAAACCCACCGGACTTATCGTCCAATGTCAGAATGAACGTTCGCAGCATAAGAACCGAGAAATCGCTATGAAATTACTCCGTTCCCGTCTTCATGAGAAATACCGTGCGGAACGGGAAGCAGAACTCTCAAAACAGCGAAGCGAACGCTTAGACATAGACTTTGGGAGCCAAATCCGGTCGTATGTACTGCACCCCTACCAACGCGTCAAGGATTTGCGCACGAATGTCGAAACAGGGTAATGTTAACGCCGTGTTGGACGGTGCTTTAGACCCCTTCATCGAAAGCTACCTCAAAATGAAGGCTCAGCGGAAATAATACTGCTTTTTGGGTTGCTTTATGGGCAAAACTAAGGTATAATTATTAGGATATTACTGAAGTATAGCAACGGTCTATCATACAAAATAAATAAAAAAGGGGAAGCACTGTGGAAGAAACAAAGGACCTAATTCAGCAACGTCGCGAGAAGTTGGAAGAAATTCGCAAATTTGGCGTAGAACCATACCCGCATAAATATGAACCTACACACACAAGCTCCGCCATCCATAGAGACTTTGCTGACATTCAAGAAACGCCCGATGAAACCCAAAAAATCCGAATCGCCGGTCGGATCATGACGAAACGCGACCACGGAAAAAGCAGTTTTGCCCATCTGCAAGACGGTGAAGGTAGAATTCAGATTTACGTCCGACGAGACAATGTAGGTGCAGAGCCGTATAAAATCTATCGACGCTTTGATACTGGCGATATCGTCGGTGCCGAGGGAACACTTTTCCGGACACGTACAGGTGAACTTACCGTCCTTGTTGACTCCATACACCTCCTCTCCAAATCTGTTCGACCGCTCCCAGAAAAATGGCACGGTTTACAAGATAAACAAACACGTTACAGACAACGTTACGCAGACCTCATCATGAACCCTGAGGTGAAGGACGTTTTCCTTAAAAGGACACGAATTGTTCAAGCGATTCGCGACATGCTCAACGCGCAAAACTTTATTGAAGTAGAAACCCCGGTCCTTCAACCAATTTACGGTGGTGCAAACGCTCGTCCCTTCACAACGTATCACAACACATTGGAGCAAGCACTCTATCTGCGTATCGCAAATGAACTCTACCTTAAGCGCCTAATCGTAGGAGGATTCGATCGTGTTTATGAGTTCTCGCGTGATTTCCGAAACGAGGGAATGGACAGGGATCATAACCCCGAATTCACAATGCTTGAACTCTACCAAGCCTACGCTGACTATATCCAGATAATGGAGCTCACCGAAACCCTCATCGCTGAGACAGCAAAAATCATTCACGGGACAACGAAGATTCATTATCAAGAACATGAACTCGACCTCACACCGCCTTGGCGCAGGCTGAGTATGGTGGATTCAGTTCGAGAGCACAGCGGTATAGATCCCGTTCCACTCTCAGCGGACGATTTATACAAGAAAGCAATCAACGCCGGTGTTGAACTGGTAGGTGATGAAACGAAAGGGAAGATCATCGCTGAACTCTTCGACAAATTTGTGGAACCGAAACTGATTCAACCAACATTTATAACGGATCATCCTATCGAGGTCTCACCGTTTGCGAAAAAGAAGCCCGATAATCCAGAGTTCGTTGAACGCTTTGAGTTTTTTATCTGTGGGATGGAGGTTGGAAACGCTTTTAGCGAACTCAACGATCCGATCGACCAACGCCAACGGTTTCTTGAGCAGGCAAGCAGTTTAGAGGCTGGTGATAACGAGGCATTTATGGTGGACGAAGATTATTTACGCGCTTTGGAATATGGTATGCCGCCGACAGGTGGACTCGGTATCGGTATCGATAGGCTTACGATGTTGCTAACGAACCAATACTCCATCCGCGATGTTATTCTGTTTCCACAGATGCGTCCGGAAAGTTGAGATGAAAATCGCACCGATACTCCACACAGAAAGGTTGATACTCCGTTTGTTTACACGTGAAGATGTCGCTGTTGAATATATTCCGAAAGATCCAGAAAGATATTTTTTGAAGATACGATCCAGTACAGAATACTAAAGAGTGAGTTCATAGAAAAATGAGGTCCGCGCCACCCCTTCTTACGGAAAGACTGCTACTTCGCTCGCTTACACTTGAAGATGCCACTGATGTGCAACGCCTTGCTGGTGATCGCGATATAGCCGCAACGTTACCGAATATGCCGCACCCCTATGAAGATGGTATGGCTGAAAAATGGATTCGTTCTTGTTACGAAAAGTTTGAAAAAGACGAAGCACTACACTTCGCAATTACGCTTAGAATCGACAAAAACTTAATTGGCGGGATAGGGCTTAGACTCGATCAAGAGAACGAGAATGGCGAGATCGGTTATTGGATAGGTAAACCCTATTGGAACCGCGGTTACTGCACCGAAGCAGCAAAGGCTGTTGTGGCGTATAGTTTTGAAGTCTTGAAGTTGAACCGAATTCATGCGAAGCACTTCAAACGAAACACCGCTTCTGGACGGGTGATGCAAAAAATCGGGATGCGCTACGAAGGGTGCTTCCGGCAGCATGTAAAAAAATGGGATAACTTTGAGGATTTAATGGGATACGGGATGCTAAAAGCGGACTATGATTCATTGGCTCCTATCTCGTCTTAGGATATATATGAGATTTGAATGGTTCGTAGCCTCCCGCTACCTACGCTCACGGCGCAAACAATCCTTTATTTCAATTATCAGTATTATTTCCATTGGCGGTGTCGCGCTTGGTGTAGCAACAGTGATACTCGTAAGTGCTATATTAGATGGCGTTGAACAGGGGTTGAAGGATAGGTTCCTCGCAAATGAGGCACATGTTGTCTTCCGGTTACACGATAACAGTTTCTTTGATGATTACCAAAAACGTATTTCACAAATTGAGACCATTGATGAAGTCGTAGCGACATCACCCGTTGTTTGGGCACAGAGTGCTGTTCTTCGAGAGCGCAGCGATACCATTCAGGACGTAATTTACATCAAGGGCATCGATCCAGTTCAGGAAGACAAAGTCACCGGTTTCTCAAAATTTGTGGACGGCTCAACTGAGTTACAAGACTCACAGTATATTGAAGACGCTCGCCTCATCAGAGATGAAACCATCACAGGTGGGATTGTACTCGGAGGACGTTTGGCAGCCCGCCTCGGTGTCATTAAAGGTGACATGCTGCGACTTATCGTGAATCTTGCGAAACACCCCGTAAACGAGTCAATGCTCATACCAGACTTGGCGAGCTTCGTTGTGATCGGGTTCTATGAGTCCGAGTTGGCGGTTTATGACAACAACTTCGGGTTTATTCATTTAGAAGCCGCTCAAAAGATGTATAATAAAAAGAATCAAGTCAATACGATTTTCGTTCGACTAACCGATGCGGAATTAGCACCTCGGATCGCCAGACGGATTGAGGATAAAGTTCAGTTCTCCGTCTTAGAAGGAATGCCGGATGCCAGAACGTGGATGGAGATGCAGGCACCACTCTTCTCAGCACTTCGATTGGAAAAGATAGCAACTGTCATTATTGAAGCACTTATCATCCTGGTCGCATCCTTCAATATTGCAAGCACACTGATCATGACCGTGATGGAAAAGACAAAAGATGTCGGGACCCTACGGACACTCGGTACTTCACGCGGAAACATTATGAGAATTTTCATGATTCAAGGGAGCATTATCGGGATGCTTGGAACAGTCTTAGGCACGGTTTTGGGACTTGTGCTCTGTTGGCTCCTGAGTTTCAATTCAGCGCGTCCCGCTTACTGGTACGCCGTTGTCCTCATTGTGCCAATTTTCCTACAAGTGCTAATTGCCCTGAGGCGAATTACACCACGCCGTACGGGATGGATATTCACAACCGGTGTTTTATGGCTCATGGGGATAGGGTTCGCGCTCTACTGTGCTGTTAAACCAATTTCGCTGGTGGATCTCGGGCTGAGTCAAGTCTATCAGATGAATCAACTGCCGATACAGGTGAATTGGTTCTTTGTTATTTTCATCAATACACTTTCATTTTTAATCTGTTGGCTTGCGACACTATATCCGGCATGGCAAGCGGCAAACCTGAAGCCGGTTGAAGCCTTACAACATGAATAGCAACTTTTATAGTAAAGCCTATAATTACTTGGACGCTCTAAAGAGGCGAGGATACAATCCTCGCCAGCGGCGGTGGGGTCGTTGTTCACTGACGAACTGTCCACATATTTTTGGACTTTACTATAACTATGGGAATTAATAATTAAAAAAGTGGCAAACCCTGTAGAGACACTTATCCGCATCGTAGATTTACACAAGTCCTACTATGATGGCGAGTCAGAACTTCCTGTTCTTCAAGGCATCAACCTTGAAGTATACACGTCAGAATTCCTCGCAGTCGTCGGAGCATCAGGCGTAGGGAAAAGCACATTGCTTCATATTATTGGGACACTTGACAGACCCACAGCAGGAAACGTTTTATACGACGAACAAGACGTATTCACGCTATCCGATACAGAACTTTCTCGATTTCGGAACAAAGAAATTGGCTTTGTGTTCCAATTTCATCACTTATTACCGGAATTTACAGCACTGGAAAATGTCGCAATGGGTGCCTTAATTACATCACCAAATGATAAAATGGTTTATAAAGAGGCAGAGTCATTGCTCGATTATGTTGGGCTATCCGAAAGGCTTTCACACTATCCAAACCAATTGTCTGGTGGTGAACGGCAACGCGTCGCAATCGCACGCTCACTGATTAATCAACCGAAGGTTGTACTCGCTGACGAACCAACGGGTAACCTCGACCGGCGGAGTAGCGATGCCGTCTTAGAACTGCTATGGGATTTGAACGCCAAATCTGGTCAGACCTTTGTTATCGTAACTCACAATCAAGAACTCGCCCAACAAGTAGATCGAGTTATCCAACTCGTTGATGGAAAGGTTGTTTAACTATGGGCTTCCTGGGCACCGCTCCATTACATTTCGCGCCCCTTCCCAGTAACGGGTGGGGACCCCGGTTTTCGGTGAATCCCAACCGCATTAAGTATCTGAACGGTTTTCTTTTTCTTATTAACTGCACGACTTTAGAATATCAGCCCAAGATCACCAGAAACCTGCCCGAAATGAAATTATGCCTTAAATGGCATAATTTGTCTTTGCTTTACATTTGGAGGGCAGCTCAGGAGGCCATAATTAAAAAATGTTGATTCATATTGACGGAGAATTTTTACCAAAAGCAGAAGCAAAGGTTTCGGTGTTCGATCACGGTTTGCTCTACGGTGACGGTGTTTTTGAAGGCATCCGTTCCTATAACAGTAGAGTTTTTAAACTCGATGAACACCTCGAGCGGCTTTATGATTCTGCGAAATCAATCATGTTACAGATCCCTATTCCTATTGAAACAATGAAGGAAACGGTTCTGGAAACACTCCGTCGAAACCATCTCAGAGAAGCCTATATTCGATTGGTATGTAACTCGCGGCGTAGGAGATCTCGGACTGGATCCGGATAAATGCCCAAAACCGAGCATCATTATTATTGCAGATAAAATCACCCTCTATCCACAAAAATTCTATGAAGATGGATTGGAAATCGTAACCGCCTCTGTTCGAAGGAATTATTCAGAAGCCATCAATCCACGCATTAAGTCGTTGAACTATCTAAACAATATCTTAGCCAAAATTGAAGGGAAACAGTCGGGTGCAGAAGAGGTCTTGATGCTTAACGCAGAAGGTTATGTTGTTGAATGTAGCGGTGATAATATCTTCTGGGTAAAGAATGGGGTCCTCGTCACGCCACCGGTTCACATAGGTATTCTGGAAGGTGTGACACGGAACAGCGTTATCGACCTCGCACGCGATGCTGGCATGCAAGTTGAAGAGCGCGTTTTTACAAGGCATGATCTTTACATTGCTGATGAATGTTTTCTAACCGGTACAGCCGCCGAGGTTATACCTGTTGTAAAAATAGACCGACGCGCCATCGGGGACGGGCAACCCGGAAAAGTGACAGAAAAACTCATTGCTGCATTTCGGCAGTTTGCACATAACTGCGGCACCCCAATCTATACCGCTTTATAGTTTTCAGTTTTCAGTCGTCGGTTTTCAGTTAAATAAAGACAAAAAGAGTCTCGTCCAACTAAACCATCTTTTAACTGACGACTGATGACTAATGACTGACGGGTGTTAACATACAGGAGGACATCTAATTATGAGTGCGCCAAAAAACGTTCTGATTCTGATAAGTCTATTCATTGGATTTGCGGCGATCACGGTTTTCGCAGAAGAAACAGAAAAACCCACACTTGGTCCGCAGGTAGCTACTATCGAACAGCAGATGGAAGCTGAGACTGATAAAGATACCACAGCAGACACCACCAAACCCGCTGGCGATGCGATGCTTCTCGTCAAGAAAATCTCTTTTGAAGGCGTGAAAACTTCCTCCGAAGATATGCTGCGCACCCTTATTCAGACACAGGTTGGGCAGGAAGTCTCTGAAGAACTTCTTACACAAGATGTGAAAAGCCTCTTCAAAGACACAGGCTTCTTCTCCGAACTCACAGTAGATGTAGAACCCGTTGAAACCGGTGGATTAGAAGTCATTTACAAGGTCGTCGAAAATCCTAAAATCTCCGGAATTAACATTATTGGAAACGAAAATTTAAATACCGGCAAACTTAAGGATGAGATTACACTCCGCCCTTCAGAAATTTATAGCGACCGACGACGGTGGGAAAGTGAGCGAGCCCTACAGAAACTTTATCACGAAAAGGGATACTATCTTGTCGGTATCCAAACCCATATCGGAGATAAAGACGAAGAGGCGAATACCATCCAAGTCACGTTTGAGATAAACGAAGGGCCGAGAGTGCGAATTGAGGAAATCAACTTTATTGGAAATACACAAATCTCCGGGAATACCATACAGAAAAAACTCAAAACCCGCACCGGTAAACCCTTCGATCAGATGTTGTTTGAGGAAGAAGACTTATCTCTAAACATCCGAAATTATTATCAGGATCAAGGCTTTTCCCAGGTGAAAGTCATCGGCTACGAAAAACGGTTCACAGAAGACAAGACCGGCTTAATACTTGACATTACTGTTGATGAAGGTCCCGAATTTATTATCGGAACCTACACACTTGAAGTGGAAGCCGGTGCTAAGAACCTCTTCTCTGAAAAGAAGATACGCGGGATGCTCGACCCTGCGGAAGGTGAGGTTTTTAACCGTGCCACCTTCGACGAATCAATCGCAAAGTTACAGCAGGCTTATCTCGATAAAGGTTACCTACTTTCAGAAGTCCTACCGACCCCCACTTTCAATGAAGTGGATGGCGTGGTTGACATCACCTTGGGAATCAACGAAGGAGATGTCATAATTATCGACAAGGTAATCATTACCGGGTTAGAAAAAACGAAAGAACACGTCGTTAAACGTGAGTTGGATTTTTTGGGCATCGAGTCGGACGAGTTATTAGATGTCAAAGCACTGCGCAAAGCGCGGCAACGTTTGTTCCAGATGGGTTCTTTTATTCGTGCTGTTGATTTTGTCCCAAGTGATACCCCCGAAGAGAACCGAAAGGAGTTAAGAGTTAATATTGCGGAAACACCGCGAACAGGAATGCTGAGTCTCGGAGGTGGGTACGGCAGTGAAGGCGGTATCTTCGGTGTCGCAGAGGTGGGACAAAACAACTTTCGTGGACAAGCGTATCGGGTCCACTTAAAAGGCGAGTTAGGCACAAGGGATCACCATACCGCCGAACTCAGTTTTGGAACCCCTTGGGTTTTGGGAACACCAACCCGGCTTAATGCCCGGATCTACGACAACCGCCGCTTCCGCCGCTATTATGGAACGGTCGGTGCCCTCCTTAATCGTCAGATAGGAGGTAACTACTTATACGACCGATACGTTTGGGCGAGACGAGGTGCGTCTCTAACGCTCGGAAGACCCATTGCCCATGATATTGATCTGTCCGTCCGCTTTCGGAACGAACATGTGGAATCACACAACCCGGATAGGGAAATATACAATCGCTCCACGCGAAGTATTCTGTTTTCCCTTGGAAGGGATACCCGCGATTATCGCACCTCCTTGTTTGACCCAACAGCAGGTTCATTCCATACACTCTCTTATGAATACTCCGGCGGTATTTTGGGAGCGGACAATAAATTCCAGAAATATTATGCTGACTCGAGTTTGTTCTACAGTGGATGGTGGAACCACGTCATTGCTGCGCATGTCCGCGCAGGTATCATGCGCAGTGACAGCACCGATGCTTATTTCCTGTTCTATGAACGCTTTTTCCTCGGCGGTGTAGATAGTATTCGTGGTTACGAAGATTGGGAAATCTATCCCGATCCAGATGCAACGGGTTTTATCAATCCGTACGGCGGTGATAAGGTATTCTTTGCAAACTTTGAGTATCGTGTCCCAATTTCTCAGCAACTCACAGCAGCACTATTTTTTGACATAGGGCAGGTGTGGGATGAAAAGACTACAAACGTCTTCAGCGAAATCAACATGAAAAGAGGTCTCGGTCTTGAGGCACGGTTTACCATGCTCGGCATGTTAGTTCGGTTAGGTTGGGGGTATGGCTTGGATCGCGTTAGCGGCGAACCCGCTGGCAAATTCCATTTCACCGTTGGACCCGGCTTCTAAATTATAGTCTTCAGTTGTCAGTTATCAGTTAAAGAGGGCTCTAATTTAGCAGACCCACCTCTTAACTGACCCCTGATAACTGTTAACCTCTATTAAGGATTCAAATTATGAAACCATTTCAGTTGAGTGCTTACCAAGCACGTCTAACTCTATTAATTATCGGTCTCACAGTTTTCTGTTTCAGTTCGGGAAGTATCGGGCAGGAATCTTTCAAAATCGGTGTCGTGAACACGCAACAGGTTTTGGAAGGATCCCAAAAAGCGACGGATGCAACCGAACTGCTCCAAGCGGCAAGCGAACGCTTGAAAACGAAGTTACAGCGGTTGGTGGATGAGATCAGAACCCTACAAGAAAAGAAGGCAAAAACCGAACTCTTCGTGGAAAAGGCGCAGACCGCGGATTTGGATAACGAAATCCGCCTCAAACAGCAGGAATACCAGCGTGAGGCCGAAATAGGACAGCAGGCACTGCTTGAAAAAGAGCAAGAGTTGATGGAACCGATTTACAACAACCTTCAAGAAGTGATTATCAAAGTCGGTGAGTCCGAAGATTTTGACATCATCCTCGAAAAACGACTCATCACACTTTATGTGAAAAAGGAATATGATTTGACACAACAGTTAATCGGCTTGATGAACGAAAGCTCCGAATAACGCTACACTGCCTAAACTCCAGTTGTGGGAGGGGTTTGTAACCCCGAATAACCATTCACATCTACGGAGAAAGGAATACGGCTAAATGCGTATGAAACTCAAGGAAATTTGTGAACGCTTGGATGGCGATCTTTCTGGGGACGGTAATATTGAAATTACAGGAGTTTCTGGAATCAAAGAGGCACTCCCAAATCAGATTACCTTTGTTGCTAACCCCAAGTACCTCGCCGCCATAGCGACAACACAAGCAGGCGCGATTATTATTGGCCGCGGTGTCAACGGTAACGGTAAGCCTACTATCTGTGTTGAGAATCCGTATTGGGCTTTCGTCAAAGTTTTAGAAATGTTCGCGTGGGACAAAAACCATCGCGCACTTCCCGGAGTTCATGAGACCGCAATTTTAGGAAAGAACGTCAAACTCGGTGAGCGCGTCGCAATCCAAGCGTTTGCCTATATCGCTGACAACGTTGAAATTGGAGATGATACCGTTATTCAGCCCTTTGTCTACATCGGCGAAGGAACCAAGATCGGCGCTGATGGTCTTATCTATCCACATGTCAGTATTCGAGAAGAGGTAACCATCGGCAACCGGGTGATCATCCACTGCGGCGCAGTTATTGGCAGCGACGGCTTCGGATTCGCACCCGTTAGCAACCGACACCACAAAATCCCCCAAATCGGAACCGTGGTCATTGAAGACGATGTTGAAATTGGAGCGAATACGACTATTGATAGAGCGACACTTGCTGAAACGCTGATTAAACGCGGCACCAAATTGGATAATCTCGTCCAAATCGCACACAACGTTGTCATTGGAGAAGATTGTTGCCTCGCCGCGCAAGTCGGTATCGCTGGCAGCACGACGCTCGGTGACCGAGTCAATATTGCGGGCCATGGAGGCGCAGCAGGACATCTGACACTCGGCGAAGACAGCGTTGTTTACGCCAAATCCGCAGTTACCAAGGATATGCCCGCCGGTAGTCATCTGTCTGGATTCCCCGCACGCCCTCATAAACAGGAATTACGAATTCACGCGGCGACTCGGAGATTGCCAGAACTGCTCCCTGAATTCGCAAAACTCCAAAAACGGGTTGCGGAACTGGAAGCGAAAATTCAAGAGCCAGAGGATGAAGATTAACTCACAACCCCAATGCTTTAGCGTTGGGTCCAACCCGCGAACGCACCCGGTTTCCGCGTAGGCATTTTTTCCACTGTACCTCCTCTGGTTCAAGCACTATTGTAATCTGTCCACTGGTAGTATGGAACGCGCTTCGGTATCCGTTATTCCTAACAGATCATCAGTCAACGGTCACGATCAGAAAAAATGAAGACATTGATCGCGTATCTTGAGTTGGCGCGTCCACTTAACGGGATTATCGCCTTCATCTCTGCCTGGCTCGGTGGGATGTTTGCCAGCCAAGGGAACATGGAAAACCTCGTCAATATCCGACTTCTGTTGGTTTCTGTCGCCGCACTTGTCTTGCTTTCTGCCGGAAACGCCATAAACGATTACTGTGATTACAATATTGACCGCATCAATCGCCCGCGACGACCGCTACCTTCTGGACGCATTCGGCGTACGGATGCACTAATTTTTGCGATAATCCTTACTGTAATCGGCATCTGGTTGGGAACACTTATTAACAGAAATGCAATAGGCTTCGCCATCCTCGTGTCTATTGCGCTTGTCAGTTATGCTTTCTGGTTGAAACGCACCCCTTTTGTCGGCAATTTAGTCGTCAGTGGATTAACGGGTTTAACCTTCATTGCTGGGGGTGTAGCAATAGATTCGGTGCAAGGCACACTCATTCCAGCAATCTTTGCCTTTTTGTTCACAACCGCGCGGGAAATCGTCAAAGACCTTGAGGACACGGAAGGCGACCTGAAAAATAACGCAAAAACGCTTGCGACTCTCAACCCACGGATTGCAGTCCGGACAGCCATCGGTTTCATGGCATCTGTTATTCTGTTTAGCCCCATCCCATATTTATTCGGTTGGTATTCATGGCACTACTTGATTGCCGTGCTCATCGGTGTTGACCTTGTGCTAATAGGTTTGGCAATTCGCCTGTGTCAAGATGCCTCCAGAGAAAGTTGTGCATCCATTCAACGTTGGATGAAGTGGGATATATTCGTCGGACTCGGCGCAATCTATCTCGGTTTTTAATTTTACCTTGCGGATTTTTAATTTTACCTTGCGGAGGAACAACGTGCGTTTCAACTTTTGCGTGCGTTCCGTATATCCGCTCTCCATTCCATTACGAGCTACGGGGTTTGAGGCTATTGTAGCATAACCTGTTAGGTTTTTAATTTTACCTTGCGGAGGAACAACGGGCGTTTGGACTATCCCGTGTGTTTCTCAAATCCGTCCTCCACTCCGTTACGGACTACGGGCTTTGAGATTATCTTAAGAGACATCCAGTGTGAGACGAAACCTCTTTACTGACTGCGACGCAAGCCGCGTGTGGGCTTGCGGGACAATGCTGACGACTGACCGCTAATTGCCAATGATAAATTACGATGAAATTATCGCCTTTTTGGAGAAAGAGAACTCCGATGCAGATGCTGTTTCCCGTTTTAAGCAGGCGTATTATACCTTCTGCAAAACAGGCACATGGCACCCTGCATACGAGGTATTTGTTACAGGTTGGCAGCGGCTTGAGGGGGTCATGTTGTTAGAACCGGAGGACACATTTGACAGCGACTACCGAGTTCATCTCGCAACGACAACCGAACGGAGCTTGAGAGAACTACTCATCGCTTTTCCGAGACGATACACAGGTCTGTTTCATCTCAGCGAAAAGTGGATAGAAAACAGAATCCACGATGTTTTAGAAGGGGACGTAATTCAGACCGATGTCGGTTCTTTCTATCGGGGCATCAAACGCGGCAGCAGCACACGAGCGGAACAACGAACTGTCTCTAAACGGAAGGATATAATAGTATCACATATTCGCAAATTAGCCTCTCTGAAGGGGAAACTTGAACACTCCGAATTTATCATTGAAGGACATCTGATAGTAGAACGAGCAGTGGAAGACGGACTTCCGATCGAAACACTTCTCTACACCACCGGATTTGTGGCAACACCCGAAGGGAAATCTCTGCTCAAGCGGGCAGCAGCAGAAAACCTATCTTTTTATCAGGTGAATGATGGCGTGATGGGTTCAATTACGACGACGCGACCGGTGCCATCTATAATCGCTTCGGTTCATCTCAGTTACCCCAACTTCCTTTCGGAATCCGGAAGTCTCAATTTTCACTTTAGCCCAAGATGTATATTGCTCATCGCAGAGAACATTGGTAATCCCGACAACCTCGGAATGACGCTACGGACAGCAGACGCGGCAGGAGTATCCGCTGTCCTATTAAGTGGTGAAGGCGCAAGTCCTTTTCATAAAAACTGTATCCGTGCTTCCCGGGGGGCAGTTGGTCGTTTACCCTTATTCTACACACCAGGCATCGGTGGTGCAATTGCGGCACTCCGTGCCTCAGATTGGCAAGTGCTGGGTGCCACAGCAAGTGCCAAAAACCAACTGCATGAGATGGAATTCACACTCCCCACGGCTATCGTCGTAGGTAACGAGAATACCGGTCTCTCCGCTGATGCACGTGAATGCTGCCCGGAATTAGTTCGCATCCCTATGGCATCAGGGCAATCATCACTCAACGTAGGAGTCGCCGCAGGTGTTTTACTTTATGAACTCACGCGACAACACAGAATTTGACAAATCGAAATAAATATGATAGAATTCTTAAAATAACTGATGATCCATAAGTCCTCAATATCAGAAAGGGCATAGCATTTAGACTGAGATTTAGCATAGGCAAAGAAGGAAAATCGCATTTGAGATCAAATTGGGTTCTTAACTACTTTCACGAGGTATTGAAAAAGCACCATGCTGGTTATTTCGTTTTAATTGATCCGGAGCAGTGTGAAATCGAAAAATGCGTCAAACTTGCGCGCGAAATTGAGAAAGCGGGTGCAGACGCAATTTTGCTCGGTGGCAGTTTTTTAACGAACGATTTGCACCCCATCGCGAAAGCACTTAAGCAGGAAACAGAACTCCCACTGGTGCTATTCCCGGGCGATTCGATGCACCTCACTCCCCACGCTGATGCGATTCTGTATATCAGTCTCATAAGTGGACGCAACCCGAACTATCTCATTGGCGAACAGGTCAAAGCGGCACCGTGGATACAACGTTACGCGCTTAAACCCATTCCAACTGGCTACATGCTGATTGAAGGCGGGAACAAAACCGCTGTTGAATTTATGAGTGACACAACACCCATCCCACGCGATAAACCCGACATTGCGGGACCCCATGCATTGGCGGCAGAGTATCTCGGTATGCAGATGGTATATCTGGAGGCAGGAAGTGGTGCTGTGCACTCTGTCCCAGAGGAAATGATCACAACAGTGAAAAATCAAATCAGCATCCCACTCATCGTCGGTGGCGGCATCCGCACACCAGAAATTGCCGCTAAAAAGGTAGAAGCAGGTGCTGATTTCATCGTCACAGGTAACATTCTCGAAGAAAACGGATCCCTCGAACTGATGAGGGCATTCGCTAACGCCGTTCACGGCTAAAATAAACGTGCGTCCCAAGCACATCTATAGAAAGACAAAAGGACTTCATCATGGCTGAAGTTAAAGAGATACACATAGAAACAGAAACAGAAACAGAAACGTCTGCTGATAACGATTCCACCGACAATAAAGAAAAAACACTTGTCGAGCGGATGCGAGAAATCGCGGAGGCGGCACTTGATACAGTCAAATCGGAAGTGAAAAAGGAGATAGAAGAGCGCATGGCATCCGTCGAAGAGACTGCTGCCAACCTCACATCGGAAGTTAAGAAAGAAGTAGAAGCGATCGTACAAAGAGTCCGTGAGCAGTACGAAGCAGAACGCGAAGACCTATTGCACACAGAAATCAAAAAAGAGGTAGAGACTGCCGTGCAAGAGGTACACGAGGAATACAAAGCGGAGCGTGATCGCCTCCTACGCACAGCAGCAGAAGCTGAGAATACCAAAAAACGCTTGCAAACGGACTATCAGCGGCAGCTCAAGTTTGCCAACGAAGGAATCCTTGAAGGGATGGTCCCGGTGTTGGACAGTCTGGAAGCCGCCATTAAAAGCGTAACCGAAAAAGTCGAGGCAAGCGACACTACGCCAGCGTTCACGACCTTCAACGAAGGCGTGCAACTTGTTCACAAACAGTTATTAGATGCGCTCAAAATCCACGGGCTTGTGCCGATCGAAGCAGTGGGTGAAACATTCGATCCAAATCAGCACGAGGCACTCCTTGTCACAGCATCGGATGATGTGCCAGAAGGGAAAGTGATTGAGGAATTTCGGCGTGGCTATATGTTGCACACCCGTGTCCTACGCGCCTCGCAAGTTGTCGTCTCACAAGGACCAGCTGAAAAAGAAGCATCAAACGAAGTCGCAGATGATACAGATACGGATGCTACTGACACTACTGAATAAAGCACAGGAAAGGTAGTATATGACACAAAAACGTGATTATTATGAGATTCTGAACGTCAATCATGATGCCGATGAAGACGAAATAAAGAAGGCTTATCGCAAACTCGCCATACAATTCCATCCGGATAAAAACCCAGGCGATAAAGTCGCCGAAGACAAATTCAAGGAAGCCACAGAGGCTTATGAAGTCCTGCAAGATTCTGAGAAACGGAACCGTTATGATAGATTCGGGCATACAGGACTGGATGGCAGCGGTAGCGACTTCGGAGACTTTGGTGTGAACCTTGACGACATCTTCGGTGATGTCTTTGGCGATCTCTTCGGAGGATTCAGCGGTGGTACGCAGCGTACACCTAAACGCGGACGCAGTTTACAATATAACCTTGACGTAACATTGGAAGACGTTATTCACGGCAAAGAGGTCACAATCCAAGTGCCACGGGTTGAATCGTGTCCCACATGTGAAGGCAACGGTGCCAAAAAGGGAACGAGTCCTGTAAGGTGTCCTCAATGTCACGGCAGAGGTCAAATCAGCCAATCACAAGGTTTTTTCACAATGTCCCGCACCTGTCCGAGATGTCGTGGCGAAGGCGCGATTATTACAGAACCCTGCCAACCCTGTGGCGGAAGAGGTGTTGTTCGAAACACGCGCGATATTCCGTTAAATATTGACAAAGGCGTTGATACAGGTTTCAAGTACCAGCTACGAGGTGAAGGCGAAGCGGGTGTAAACGGCGCACCTCCAGGTGATTTGTTTGTCGTTATCAATGTCGAACCGCACGAACGCTTCCAACGTGATCGAAACGACCTTATTACATCCGCCAAAATTCCGTTCGTCCAAGCCACCCTCGGTGGGAACATTGAAGTTGATAGTATTGATGGAAAGGAAGAATTGCATATCCCACCGGGTACACAGTACGGTGCACAACTGCGTATCCCTAACAAAGGGGTTCCACATTACAGACGTTCCTATTCAGGAGATCTGGTCGTGAGGTTGGAGATTGAAACACCAGTGCATCTCAACGCGGAACAGCGAAGAACGTTAGAAGAATTTGCGAAACTGAGAGGAGAATCGCATCAGAACGAACACGGCGGATTCTGGGATAAACTGCTGGGTAGACACGAAGACGAGGAACCCGAATAGAACTACCGGTCCGTAGGGCCTGGGGGATTTAGTCTTTAAATGGACTGGGCAAGAATCACAGTAACTACCGCTCAAGAGGCATCAGAAGCTGTCGCGAACCTTCTCTTTGAATTAAACGCCACCGGCGTTGAACTCAAGGATAACGAGGCATCGACAGTAAACCTCATCGCCCACTATCCGTTAGATGATAGAGTTGGCGCACGGATGCAGAAACTCCGCGACTTCCTGACGGAACTTCCAACATGGGGTATCCAACCACATCCTGCAACGATTGATTTAAAACATGTCAAATCCGAGAAGTGGGAAGAGGCATGGAAATCCGCCTTTCCACCGCAGCGTGTTGGTAGCAGGATTGTCATAGCCCCAACGTGGATCGATGTTCCCCACAACGAAACGGAAATATTGATTCAACTCAATCCGGGCATGGCATTCGGGACAGGTTACCATCCGACCACGCGGCTCTCCCTCGAATTATTGGAACGCACCGTCGAACCGCACCATCAGGTTGCTGACATCGGGACAGGCTCCGGTATCTTAACAATTGCCGCTATCAAGTTAGGTGCGAAACACGTTGACGCGATTGAGATTGATCCGACAGCAATCCCTATTGCAGCCGCCAATTTTCAGGCAAACGGTGTGGCACCAAAGGTCCATTTGTCTCAAGGTGATGGGCTCAGGGGAATCGAAAACAGATACCACCTCATCATTGGGAACATCCTAACGAAGACAATTCTTCCCATGATTCCATTCTGCGTACAGCGGATCTATCCTGAAGGGATCATCATTTTCTCTGGAATTTTGGAGACTGAGTTTGCACAAGTTAAGTCAGTTTTAGAAGCAAATCAGTTTCAATGTCTTGAAGTCGTCAGCGAGGCAGAAGATAAGGTGACTTGGGTAGGAATCAAAGCCGCTCAGTAGTTGCGAGGTCGACCTCGCCCCTACTGTGAATCTTCTTTCGATAACCCGTGGCAGAGGTTACACCGACCGAGATTGAGATGTGGCATTGTCGGGGATTTTTCATCGCCTCTTAAATGGCACTTTAGACACTCAACCGCTTCCTCTGAAGCACGATGCTCCTCTATATTAGAACGCGCGGGTGCAGCGTTGAAAAAAAGAATAACCATAACAATCGCAAAGATAAGACCAATAACGCTGACAATCATAAAAAGCGTTCTGGGATTGGCTTGTTCCGTTGGCATATAGTTAAAACGCGGCTCCTTCGTTGAAAAATGGAAAGAGGATTGGGATATTTTCTGCGGTTAGTGCGGAACCGTACTCGCATCCTTCAAATGCCTCAGCATATTTGACCTGTGCGCCCGTTTCTTCGCCATAGAGTGCTATGAGTAAATCCCGATGCTTTTCGGCAACATCTTGTAAACGATTTAACATTCGTTCAGCAAGCCACGCACGCCGTTCCGATGCACCAGCAGGCACGGCATTTAACGACCCGCCATTGTAAGGAAGCCACTCGTAGAACTGCGATACGTGGCAGTGGAGCATATCAATCTTCTGTTCAACGACAGCATCAATGCTAACGGCTATATCCGGCGTGAACGGATAGGGTTTCATGAAACCATCGCTCAAATAGGCAATAACAGGGTTCTTCTCCAAATGTGGCGTCAGGGCACAGATGTTCGGAACAGTAACCATGTACGCCGCGTCCTGTACCAAGGTTGACGTATACCGATGGTCGGGATGATAATCGTTCGGACGGTGGGTCATTATTAAATCTGGCTGGAATTCACGAATTGTTCGAATAATCTTATATCGGTTTTCTAACGTCGGCATAAGTTCACCATCGTGATTGTCCAACAATTCATATTCAATACCGACGACTTCGGCGGCGGCTTGCGCTTCTTCATATCGCCGCTGCGCCAGAGGACCGCCACCCATTTCGTGATGTCCAGCATCGCCGTTCGTAACAGAAACAAATTTAACGCGATGTCCCTGTTGTACATACAAGGCAGCGACACCTCCCGCTTTAATATCACAATCATCGGGATGTGCGCCGAAAACCAAGACATTTATCTGTTTTTTTGACATTTTTCGTTTTCCAATAAAAAATAATGCGGATTCCACCGCTTACAAGCATACTATGAAAGATTGCTTTTTCGTTCCTACAGGAACAGCAACTGCCAAATTAACACTTATGAAAAAACTGGAAAGTTGAAGTTTACTATAAACCTGAAGTCCCCGATACCGTTGGACAAGGCATTCTTGAGGATATAACCGACCTCGGTATTAACGGCATTGATTCTGTGCGCACAGCCACGGTCTACTGGATCGAAGGATCCCTTGACGCAGAAACTATTGACTGCATCGGAACTGAACTCCTCGCGGATCCGATTACACAAGCCTACACTTTGGCACCGAAAATGATACCGAGACAGATTGGACGCTTGAAGTGCAATTCAAGCCCGGTGTTACGGATGCAGTCGGTGATAGCACCGTCAAAGGCATCAAAGACTTAGGCATCGCGGGTGTAACGACCGTTCGCACGGGACATAAATATTGGTTCACGGGTGCCTTGAATGCAGAAGTCCTTAAGACGATTGCCCAGCGGTTGCTCATGAACGAGGTGATTCAAACATTCTCCTATCAGGCACCACAATCGTGAAACGCATCTCCTAACTCGCATACACTCGGATCACTGTGCCTAAATGGAACCGAACTAAGGTCAGCCGTCGCGGCTTGACGAATGCGAAACCCGTCCCACTGTCGAGCTAACGCGCTTCGGTTTCCCCAACGTAATGTCACGAAAACCGTGCTTCCGAAGTAATTTGGGTAAGGAACGCGCAGAGAAATAGTAGAGATGGTCATGCGGGTGGACATAGGGCCAATCCGCTTTCTGGAGACGGCTCTGCAAACTCTCACCGTTCGGTACTTCAATGACAAGGGTCCCGATCTGAGGCTTCAGAACTCGGCGTAACTCGCTGAGGAAGGGATTCAATTCCGAGATATGCTCTAACACATGATAGAGTGTAATCGCATCGAAGTGGTCAGAAGGAAAACCCGCTTCAAAGACATCTCCGCACTTCACATCCAATTTATGTATCTCCTGTGCAAAAGCACTGCCACTCTTGGATGGATCAACGCCGTGCGATTCCCAACCCTGTTCGCGAGCGAGGTGGAGGAAGGTCCCGATACCACATCCAACATCTAAGAGGTGTCCCTTCCGCTGACGCTGTTTCTCCAACTCAGATAGACGCTCCGCCATCTGCAACCATTCCATGCTGTCCGTATGGATGCGTTCTACTTTATCCGATGGATAGTAAGTCTCAGCATACCCCTCTTCAAGCGTCTGACGGTTGATTCTCGGATTAACATAGCGCAACTGACATCGCTTGCAGACGACCACCGATAAGGTGTCCTTACTGAAAAGTTCTTCCGTTTCATCTCGCTCACAAATTGGACAGTTAATATGTTCTAAGGTATCCATGCGCTTTACCGTTCCGCGGGTGTACTAAGATATCGGCACCCCTTGCGCTTCCACATAAACTGAATAAAGAGATTGACTGCCTGCCATAAACAGTCTGTTTCTTTTTACACCACCGAAGCAGAGGTTTGCACAAATTTCTGGGAGGTGAATTTGCCCGATACGTGTTCCGTCTGGTGCGAAGACATGCACCCCATCGTATCCGTCGCCAATCCAACCTGCGCTCGCCCACAAGTTTCCATCAACATCGCACCGAATGCCGTCAGCAATACCGGGAGCCATATCGCAGAACACCTCTTGCTTGCCTAACCTCTCGCCATCTATTACGTCATAGACGAAGAGATGCCGTGGGGTTCCCTCTTTATGCGTAACCCCAGTATCAACGACATAAAGTTTCTCGTAATCAGGCGAAAAGCAGATACCGTTCGGTTTCTCGAGTTCATCTATCACGACAGTTGCCGCGCCGGTATCAGGGTCGAGACGATAAACGCAGGTCGGCAACTCAAATTCGGCTATATGCCCTTCATAGTTGAGCATAATACCGTATCCGGGATCAGTGAACCAGATATGCCCATCGGGATGGACTGCCACATCGTTAGGTGCGTTGAGCGGCTTTCCGTCAAAGTTATCCATCAGCACAGTAACCGTTCCGTCATATTCGGTTCGAGTGACGCGCCGCGTACCGTGTTCACAACTGATGAGTCTTCCCTGTCGATCGCGGGCGTGTCCATTGCTATAATTGGACGGTTTACGGTAGACGCTCACTTCGCCGGTGGATTCCTCCCATTTCAGAATCCGATTGTTCGGAATATCGCTCCAGAGCAGATACCCGCCATCGCCGAACCAGACGGGTCCTTCTGCCCATCTCGATCCTGACCATAACCGTTCGACAACAGAATTGCCTATCTTATATTTTCCAAAACGCGGGTCCAGCACCTCAATCGCCGGATCTGGATAGCGGACAATTGAATCATCCCATTTTCTTTCTGTACTCATGCAAATCTCCTCCAAATAGCACTACAAGCAGCAGAACGCTTTCGACTTCTGCAATAGTATATCACAAATCAGAGAAGATGTATGTAGGAAAAACTTTGAGCCTTAATCTACGAAGTTGTGAAGAGTAAACGAAAATAGCAGCAATCTATACACCTTACCACAAATTTGTCATTTTTTTTTTCACAAAAAAGCCACATCTTGATATTATAATTTAAGAGATTCGCGAAAATGATCAGAAGACATTATCATGATGTATATCTCTTGATGAATTTTAAAATTCATAATCTCTTTAAGGAATCCCTATAAGAGATGCGGAGGAATACATCACTTTCCTTGAAGCACAATACTATCTCTGCCGAGCGACACAACACTACGGACACTCGAAACCCTGCGAAACGAAAGAGCAGAAGGCGTACGAATCACTTTCAGGAGTGAAAATGAAAAATCCATTCACCTTACCCTTATTCAGAATTTTGAGGTTTTATCTCGCATGCATCCTCGGTCTGTGTCTCTTCTTTGGGTGTGAAGACATGGAAGACGAGGAAACAGAAACGACGGAACCCTTCAATTCAATAGTAACACCCAGCTTACCTGCCGACAGCATCGAAGAAACGGAACCCATCTTATTACACGTTAAATCCATCTATAAACAACTCAACTCTGGGGAAAGGCGTGTTCCTCTCAACTGGGACACGGAAAAAGACCCGGTCTTACGCGCTGCATACGCCCGCTCCCTACTCATCAGAGGAAAAATAGATATTCCTGTAGACTGGCACAAGACAACGGATCCCATCTTACACGCCGAATATGAACGCGCCCAACTCATCAAACAGTTCGGGGACATACCGCAGGTTCACATTAGGGCAGATTTCCATCTCCTAAGTCCGTTAGGCGTAAAAACGGTAACACGTGAGACTTTCATCGCGTATTTTGAAGCACAATATTTCCTCTTCCCGAATGAAGTCAATCGACGCGCGCTTGAAGATGCCAGAAAGCCAGAACCGATCGGGGGACCTGAATTGGATAAGCTTAGAAAAGAGGACCCCGAAGCATGGGCTAAACGCTACCGCGCCCAACTCATTGAAGAGTTCGGGAATACGCCACAAGTTAAGATCGTTGCAGATTTTATACGCAAATTGGAGCTGCAGCTACCGAGAACCGATGCGGAATGCCACACCTTTCTTAAGGCACACAGCCAAATGAGAGGGTTAGCAGCGAAGCAAGAATTTATATTACCACGTGATGAAGAATACGCTGTTCTTGAAGCACAAGATCAACTCAAAATCAAAGTGAATGAATTAACACGGCTCAGACTCGAAAATTCCGAAAGGCAAAAGCAGAAGGAATTCCATTTCATCTCATGGATCGGATTGATGACGATAACGCGTAAGTCCTTTTTTATGGCACCGATGAGAGGGCTTACATCCCTTTTAACAGCGTCCGTAGCGGCGTGTTTATAGTCGTTATTGGTCTCCTTTTGACAAAATATGTCCACACCTTTTCGCTTGTCTTTTTTATACCAGCATGATACAATTGCGATGATTACATACAGTGTCCGGAGTAAACCGCCTGATAGAGCCTATCTCATAAATACCAGTCCGTATTAACCTAAAGAAAGCCTCTTTTAGGAGATATATCGCAAGTCCCCCTGATAAGGGGGATTTAGGGGGTTTTTGCATGAAAAATCCTTATTGGGCAATAGTCTTAAACTATTTATGAGACGCACTGTAATAACTTGTTTGAATGGACACAACACTACTGCTTTCATCGAAATCAAGTTACACTACAAATAAAGATACCTATGTCAAATAAAAACGCATCCCTAAAATCCGGCATCCGAGATAACCTTCTTCGTGAAACAGTTCACGATTTTTTAGAACAGGAAATTAAGAACGGTTCCGCGCTCTCCATCGTATCCGCCTACTTCACCATCTATGCTTATGAAAAGATGCAACACTCCCTCAACAAAATAGAGGAACTCCGTTTTCTTTTTGGTGACCCTGATTTTGTCACACGTATGGATCCGAATAATACAGATAAAAAAGCGTTTGACATAACAGACACAGGTTTAGAACTCAACCAGCAACTTCGACAGAAACCGATTGCCAAAGCGTGTGCCCAATGGATAAAAGAGAAGGTAGAAATCCGCACGACCCGCGAATCAAACCTGATACACGGGAAAATGTACCATATCGCCAATAACGGCGTTGATAAAGCAATTTTGGGCAGCTCCAATTTTACGGTGCGCGGACTCGGACTCAGTTCAAGTAACAGCAACATTGAACTTAATCTTGAGGTGGATAGCGACCGAGACCGAATTGACCTCAAAGCGTGGTTTGATGAACTCTGGAATAACGATAAACTCGTTGAAGATGTTAAAAATAAAGTACTCGCAAAACTGAAGCAGATAGGGCAAGATCACCCACCAGAACTTATCTATTACAAAACACTATACGAACTTTTCCGTGAAGAAATTGAAACCCGAAAAACAAACGAACAGACCCTTGAGGATATACATCTATACGACACAAAAATTTGGGACAAGTTATATGAATTCCAAAAAGAGGGGGCGAAAAGTGTTATTGCTCGGTTGTTAAGACACAACGGTTGTATTTTAGCAGATAGCGTCGGTTTAGGAAAAACATATACAGCACTCGCGGTTATCAAGTTCTTTGAATTACGAAACGAGCGCGTCCTCGTTCTCTGCCCGAAAAAACTCCGCGAAAATTGGGCACTCTATCCAGTCTATAATTCACAAGCATCTAATGAGTTCCTCGATGATAAATTTGGATACACCTTACTATCACACACGGACCTATCCAGATATAGCGGTGATTCTGGCGGTGTCAATTTAGAAAATTTCAATTGGCAGAATTTTGACCTGATTGTTATTGACGAATCCCACAACTTCCGAAACGATAGCAAACCCCGTGAGGACAAAGATGGCAACTTCCGCCACAGTCGCTACTCCCGCCTATTAGAGGAGGTCATCAAGGAAGGCACAAAAACCAAAGTGCTGATGCTTTCCGCGACACCGGTAAATACATCACTCACCGACCTCCGCAATCAGATATATCTCATGACAGAAAAACGCGAGGATGTCTTTAGAAACAGTTTGGGGGTTAGCAATATCCGCACTTTAATACGACAGGCGCAAAAAGCCTTCAAAGCGTGGGAGGAAAATGCATCTCAAAATGGCACAAGAGATAAAACAGAATTATTTAATACTTTAGGCGTAGACTTTTTCCAACTGCTCGGCGGCGTTTCTATTGCGCGTTCCCGAAGGCATATCATAAAGTACTATGCCGAAGAAATAGAAAAAATTGGTAAATTTCCCACACAACTGGATCCAGTCAATTGCCATCCACCTACCGACCTGTCAGGTGAACTTTCATATAAAGCGTTGGCGGATCAGATAGGTGATTTTGAGCTATCCATCTATAGACCCTCCAGTTATGTTGTAGATGAAACAGCGAAACAGCGGTTGGCAGATGAGAAAAAGCAACTCCGTTTTAATCAAGAGGACCGTGAGAAATTTCTCATCGGCATGATGCAGACCAACTTCCTCAAACGGCTGGAAAGCTCGGCTTATCTCTCTCTCTGAAACACTTGAACGCACCATCAACAAACACGATGACATGCTGGAGAAGATTGAACGCTTTCAGAAAAACAGCAATATAGCGGACGCAGCAGACGTCCTCCCCGATGACGATGAAGACGATGAGGAATTTTTGATCAATCGTGCAAAAAATCCTTATCATCTGAAGGAATTGGATTGCACCCGCTGGAAACAGGACATCATCCAAGATAAACAGACCTTAACCGCTGCGTCGGAAAAAGTGAAATCCATCACGCCAGAAAGAGATGGAAAATTGAAAGAGATTAAAAAGCATATTCGAGACAAGGGGCTAAACTCTACGGAAGATAAGGACGGAAACCCTAATCGCAAGTTACTCATCTTTACGACTTTCAAGGATACGGCAGAATATCTCTATGATAACTTGTCTGAACTCACATCGGAATTAGATCTGAACATGGCACTGGTTTCTGGAGATATGACGCGAACGACTTGTGGACCAAATAAATTCAACGATATTCTAACGAATTTTGCACCACGCGCAAGAGGACGTGCTGATGACACAAGCGACACTATAGACCTGATTATTGCTACAGACTGTATCTCAGAAGGGCAAAACCTTCAGGATTGCGATACGGTCCTAAACTACGATATACACTGGAATCCCGTCCGTATCATTCAACGTTTTGGACGTATAGACAGGATCGGGAGCAATAACGTCACGGTCAAGATGATTAACTATTGGCCCACCGAGGATATGGAGGTCTATCTCGCGTTTACGAAATCGCGTTGAATCCCGTATGGCACTCGCTGATGCAACCGCAAGTGGTGATGACGACCCGTTGAATGAATGGGCTTATGAACAGGCACAGATGGAACTCAATTTCCGGGATAAGCAGTTGGAACGGCTTCGTGAAGAGGTGCTTGATTTAGATGACCTCTCTGACGGTGTGGTAATGAGCGACTTTACGTTAGATTATTTCTTTGCACAACTCCTCAAGTACCTCGAAAGAAATAGAGCGAAACTTGAGGCAACCCCTGATGGTGCTTATGCCGTTACCAACAACCAAAATAACCCTACGGAAAACGGTGTCATCTTCGTTCTTCAACAAACAAACGCAAACACAGATAACAGCAGAAAACTGCCAGCCCCATCCATCCGTACTATGCGGTTTATATCCGAAATAGTGGGGATATCCGTTACGGGTGTATCAATGCGAAACAGGTGTTGGATCTGTTTGAAACATCTGCTGTTGGCAAGGAGAACGCCATAGATGATCTGTGTCTATGGTTCGACCAAGAAACAGAATATGGTGATAACATGACACAGTACAACAAACTTTTGGACACCGTCATTTCGCATATCACATGGTCGCATACGAAGACACAGAGCCAAATTTTGAAGAGGGGTAGTCCTCGCGATGCAAAACTTACACCAGCATCCAAAGCCCCTAAAGACACCGGTGATTTCAAATTGGTGACATGGTTGGTGATTGCATGATTTCTGAATCTCGGATTATTCTGTCTGAATCATGGAAGGTTCAGAGAACACAGAAGACGCGGAAATTAGAGGTTTTTATTCACGTCCACACATCTATTTGTGAAAGCAAATATAGGAGACACAATAACATTTTTCGCGTAATCCGTGTCATCCGAGATAATCCGCGATTCTGACAAAAAATAATCCGCGGTTCAGAAAAAGGAACACAATAATGAACAAAGAGGCAATCAAATCCGCATTAGCAGCAATACCTACCGGTGATTTTTTAGAGAAGTCAAAAGAAATTCTCGACACGATAGGCTACCGCAGTGAACTCACACTTGAACTTTCCGGCACCGTCCACGACTTTTTTGAGGAATTTCCACCACTCAACCCAAATACCAAAACCGAACAGGAATTCCGCAAACATGCTGAATCCGCACAAATTATATTCCAATTCACAAAAGACGAAATTGAAGATGATCCAGAGCAGATGACGTTGCTTGAGTCCAATTCGTTTGACAAAGGAAATATAAAAAGTTTCCTGTTCTGTGCAGTCGAGTTAAAAGATAACAGATACTCACGCACCAAATATGCCGAGTTCACACGAGAAATCAATAAAACGGTTGTTCGCACCGACTGTGATCTTTATTTCGCGCGGGAGACCAGCCTGACGGTTGCGTTTGCCGATCGCCGTCCAGACAAAACTGACGGGGACCGCGATGTGCTTGGACAGGTCACCCTCATCAAGGACATCCGTCTGAACAACCCGCATCGCGCACATCTGGATATCCTCTCCGAACTCTCACTTGAGGCATGTGTCAGTGGATGAACGACAACAGAAAACCGAAAAACTTCGATGGACTGCTGGCGACATGGCTCGCCAAACTGGACACCGAAGAACTCAATAAACAGTTCTACCGAAAACTGTTTGCATGGTTTGAATGGGCAATTGAGGAAGCAACGTTCCCGACAGACGAAAACCGCACCATAAAACCGGCGGAGCATGTGATACGCCTCATCACGCGCCTGCTCTTTATCTGGTTTATCAAGGAAAAGGGACTGATCGCCGCGGAACTATTCAACAGGACACAGATTCAAGACCTGTTGACAGAAGATGATTTCAATAACGGCGATTCCTATTACCGTGCTGTGCTGCAAAACCTCTTTTTCGCCACACTGAACACCGAAATAGACAAGCGAAAGTTTAGTACCGTTGGCTACGCCACCAATCGTGATTTCTCACGCTATCGCTATAAAGATCAGATGCGCGATTCCGATAAACTATTGGACATTTTTGCGAAAACGCCATTCATCAACGGAGGCTTGTTCGATTGTCTGGATAGTTGGGAAGCGACGGGTGAAGAGAGTTACCGAATAGACTGTTTCTCTGATAATCAGTACAAGAAACTGTCCATCCCGAACCGCCTCTTTTTTGATGCACATCAAGGATTGATACCCTTACTTGAACACTATAAATTCACCGTAGAGGAGAATACACCGATTGAGCAAGAAGTTGCGTTGGACCCTGAGCTGCTCGGTAGAGTGTTTGAAAACCTACTCGCCGCCTACAACCCGGAAACCGGTGCAACGGTGCGTAAACAGACCGGATCCTACTACACGCCACGCGCAATCGTCGACTATATGGTGGAAGAAGCGTTAGTCGCTACGTTATCCCAAAAATGCAACCCAACCGATGGCGACGCAAAACTGTGGGATGAGCGTTTACACTATCTCCTCGACTATGCCCAAGCGTTTGATGATGCAAACGAATGGTTTGATGATGTCGAGACAGACGCGATTGTCCAAGCAATTTCCGAACTCACAATACTCGATCCCGCAGTCGGTTCTGGGGCGTTTCCCTATGGGGAATGCTGCACAAACTGACACTCGCACTGCGAAGGCTTGATCCAGATAACAGCCGATGGGAAAAGATTACAGAAGGAGCGCGCACTCCAGCGAGCAGAAATAGCGTTTGATACACAGGATGACCCGACGCGGCGTGAAGAACTCATCGAAATTGACGAAACTTTCAAACGCTATCGAGATTCAGACTTTGGACGGAAGTTGTATCTGGTCCAAAACAGCATCTTCGGCATAGACATCCAGCCCGTGGCATGCCAAATCGCCAAACTCCGCTTTTTTCATATCCTCTCGCAATTGAGCAGGAACCGGAGCAGAACGCAGAGAATTTCGGTATCAAACCGCTGCCGAATTTGGAAACTCGCTTTATCGCTGCAAACACACTGATGGTCTCAAGGCACAAGGAACATGACAAGCAACAGAGCGCGAGATTTAGAACAGGAACTGCGAGACAATCGAGAGCGGCATTTCCATGCTACTACTCGTCAACGAAAACGTGCGTGCAAGATTAGGACGAAGAATTGCGAACAGAACTGGCAACCGAGTTAAAGCACTTCGGTATGTCCGACACTGATGCTGAAAGGATTGCCCGCTGGGATCCGTATGACCAGAATGCCACCACCGATTGGTTTGACTCGGAGTGGATGTTCGGAACCACGGAGGGTTTGATGTGGTGATTGGCAATCCTCCATATATTAATATTGAGAACCTTCCTATTGAAACGAAGGATTATCTGTTCAATAACTATCGAGCCTGTCAAGGGAGAACCGATATTTACATCGCTTTCCTTGAAAAATCTATTGCTATCCTTAGTGCCAACGGAATTATGGGTTTCATTCTCCCTTATGCTTTCGCCATGCAAAAATATGGCGAGAAAATGCGTCAGATCCTGATAGAAAATCATACCATTCGGGAAGTCGTGGATGCAAGTAGTTACAGGATTTTCGAGAACGCGGTTGTGTATAACATTATCCTGATAGTTGGTAAATACAAAGGACAAGACCAAACGAAAGTCCGATTACATCACAGCAATGCAGATTTTGACACGCGTGGTGGAAAGGAATTTTTGATGAATCAACATGCCTTTGCGGGACTCAAAGATTCCCGCCTTGAAACAAACCCACTTGTATTTGATAGTCTCAAGGTAAAAGAAAAGATTTGGAAGCAAGCGGTTCGCCTTGATCAGATCTGCCTTGTTGCTTATGGTGCCAGACTCAACCACCGATCAAAAAAGTTGGGGAAAGATCACTATGTTAGTCAGTCACCAATTTCAGGTGGCAAACGGTTCTGCGAAGGTAAGAATATTGAGCGTTACGCTTTCACTCAAGAAGGTTGGCTGAACTATAAACCCAATGAACACTACAACCCGATGTTTCCAGAACTATTTGAAAATAAAAAGTTGATGTTTATCAGAATTGTGAAAGAGCAGTTACGGTTCGCCTACGATGATGAAGGTTTTTACAACAGTCATACTGTTATAAACTGCGTCCGATTGGACTTGCTTTTTGGTGCATCCCATATCTCCGCACGTCGCGCGGTCCGAAGTGCCGATAACAACCTCGCTAAGAAATATGATTACAAATTTCTTCTCGGTGTACTGGATTCTAACTTCATGAACTGGTATTTCCTCAACTTCTTAAGCGACGGTTTAAACTTTTATCCGAACGATGCTAAAGAATTGCCTATCCCTAATGTAGCACCTGAGAAACAAATCTCCATTATTGAACTCGTAGATCAAATCCTTGATGCCAAACACATCAATCCCAACGCGGACACCTCTGCTCTTGAAAATGAAATTGACAATCTGGTATACGCCTTATACGATTTGACCTCCGAAGAAATTGCAATTGTGGAGGGAAATCAATGAAAACACCAAACCAATCCAACCTCTCAAGTGATAAGCCACGCACAGTTGAGGACATCATTCGTGCTATAGAGAAAAAATCGGCAGATGGTAGCTACATCTTTCGCGGTGAACCTCAATGCTATAAAAGAGTATCTTCAAATCTCTTTCGCGAACTTGATGCTATTAATGCCCAGTACTCTAACATAAAGAAGATCGAAGCAGGAATTGTAGCGGAGGCTAAAGCGTACACAAACAAAACAGACAATTCTGAAATCCGTTATGATCTTCAACACTACGGTGGTAAAACCAACCTAATTGATTTTACAACCGACTATAATGTTGCCCTCTTCTTTGCTTGTTACGGTTCACCAACCGAATCCGGTCGGGTTATTATCTTGCGTGAAACTGAGAAGATAAAAGAAATGCTCAGACACCCAAAAACTCCAGAAATTCGTGTCGGTGCCCAGAAGAGCATATTCGTTGAACCTCTCAAGGGCTATATTGAACAGAAATACGAAGTAATTCGTATTTCAAAGGACCTTAAACTGCTCATATTACAACACCTACAAGAAACTGTTAAACCTGAAATATCTCCTAAAACTATCTACAATGACATTCATGGATTTATTAGAAGCCATAACGACAATTGGATGGCTTATCGGGATTTTTATAACGGGCTCACTTCCGAAAATAAAGCGAATGAAGCGAAAACTTTAAAAGAAAAACGAAAAGCGTATAAAGAAGCCATTGATCATTATACTAATGCCTTAGATCAAAATTTACAACTGGTTCCGGTCTACAACAATCGAGGAAATGCGTATAATAAAATTGATGAACATAACTTGGCTATTGCAGACTATAATACAGCCATAGGACTGAACCGGAATCTTGCCGAAATCCTATAACAATCGTGGTACTGCTTACGGGAAAAACGGCGAGAGTGAGCATGCCATCAAGGACTACACGGAAGCGGTACGACTCAAACCCGACTATACCGAAGCGTATAATAATCGAGGAAACGCCTACCGGAAGCAAGAAGATCTTCAGCAGGCTATTGAAGACTATACGAAAGCAATAGAGCTCAAACCTGATTACATCAAATCTTATTCCAGTCGTGGTTACGCCTACGGGTGCAGAGGCGATTATCGTGAAGCTATAGCGGACTACACTAAAACCATAGCACTCAAGCCTGACGATGCCAATGCCTATAATAATCGTGGTGTTGTTCACGGCAAGAAGAGTGAGTACGATCTTGCTATTGCAGACTTTAACACAGCATTAGAACTTAAACCCGATTATCCCGGAGCATATAGCAACCGTGGGGTAGCATATATGAAAAAAGGTGAACTTGATCGTGCTCTCCAAGACCACATCAAAGCTATTGAACTTAAACCCGATTATGCCGAAGCATACAACAATCGCGGCAATGTCTACGTCGCGAAAGACGAATGTGATCTCGCTATCAAAGATTGCAATAAGGCAATAAAACTCAAACCTGATTATGCCGAAGCATATTATAATCGCGCGGTTGCTTACGGAAAGAAAAACGAGATTGACCATGCTATTGCGGACTTTAGCATAGCAATACAACTCAAACCTGATTATTTCGCCGCCTATAATAATCTCGGGGTTGCTTACTACAACACAGGCGAGTTTGACCGTGCTATCAAAAACTACAATTTAGCCTTAAAACTCAAGCCCGATTATGCCGAAGCATACAACAATCGTCGTGCGGTCTACGGTGCAAAACGTATGGATTACTATGAAAAAAACAGTCTAACTCCGGTATTGACTACACCGAAGCAATACGAAAGAATCCCAGACGATCCGAGTGCTTATTATAACCGTGGCGAGGCGTTCCTACGCGGAAACTGTGGGACAGAGGAGAAAAGATCTGATGCGCGCTAAAGAAATGGGAGCAGATATTGTTGATTTATTTCACAATCGTTATGCAAATATCACAGACTTTGAGCAGGAAAATAGGGTAAAACTACCAGAAGAAATACGCTCGCAATGCTAACCTCCGCGTAGGCATAGCAGTAAACCAAAAAACTGTCTGAATCGCGGATTACGCGGATTGCGCGGATTACACGGATTTTTGTGTTTTCGTTATCCGTGTCCGCTCTGTAGTAAAATACGCTTTAGGCAATCTTGGTGAAAAAAGTATAGACTTTTCTTCATTAAGTGTTATGCGATTCAAACGTCTTTTGTGAAAGTAAATTTGGAATGGGCAAGGATAAAAAATCCGAGAAATCCATATCACCCCTGATTCAGACATGTGTTTTTGTGAAAGCGAGGTTCAGATATGCCAAGTCAATAATCCGCGCAATCCGTGTAATCCGTGTAATCCGCGATTCTGACATATAAAGGATACCCCAAATAAATGAACAATAACCTGAAACATCAGAATATAACGCAAAAGATTATTGGAGCTGCATTTGAGGTACATAAGTTTATGGGTAACGGTTTTCAAGAGGTAATTTATCAGCGAGCGTTGGCTATAGAAATGAGAAAAGCAGGGCTGGAATTCGCTCGCGAAATTGAACAGGATATTTTCTATAAAGATTTCCAAGAGCCGATCGGTACTCGCAGAGCAGATTTTGTAGTAGCAGGAGAAGTGTTGGTGGAATTAAAAGCAATCTCTGCCCTGGAAGATGTGCATGAGGCACAGATATTAAACTACTTGAAGGCGTATCGCTTAGAAATAGGCTTATTACTCAATTTCGGGGCAAAAAGTTTGGAAATCAAAAGACTGATTCTCACACAACCCAATCACGGATTCAAAGGCAGACAGCGGCAATAGAACAGCCTCTTCAATCCGCGTCATCTGTGTAATCCGTGTAATCCGCGATTCAGACGACAGCAAACTTCAAAATCCCTCAATCCGCGCAATCTGTGTCATCCGCGACAATCCGCGATTCAGACAATAATCCGCGTCATCCGAGCCAATCCGCGTACATCTGCGATTCAGACAAAAAACACCGAATCTCTAATTCATCAATTAGAAATTTTCTACAGGACTTACGCAATTTTGAGCATCGCCCGCGCCTTGAAAGAGAGATCGTGTAAAAAACGCAGACGGTTTCTTGACACAACCTAACAGGTTATGCTACAAAAGAGCAACGTGCGTAGTCCTATCTAATAGACTTTTTACAACCGCAACCACATAGCCCTCTTTTTCGCGTGTGATGGCTCTCATGATAAAGATGGGCGTATCTATTGTTGGAAAGAACTGAAGAGAGAAATAGGAACTATCAGATCGAAAAACCTCGGAACCCTCAAAACCGTATCATAGCACAGAAAAGTATATTTGTCCAACCACCCAAGGGCTTTATTGAACCTGAACACTTCGTTGTAATAGACATTCCTGAATTGCTCAAAGAACCGATGTTAAATCATCTTCAAAAACAGCACGACATTTCAACAAAAACCGTCTATAACGATCTACATGGATTCATTAGGAACCAGAGTATCCATCAAAGGACATACATAGAAGTTTACAAAAATGAAATAGCACAACATAAGGATTTCTTACTGCAAGATCGGTCTTGACCCAGTAAAGCAATGGAGACTTAAAATATGCAGACCCAAACAGATCAGGCCTCTTATGAAATTGCTATCCAGCAATATAACAAGGCAATCAAAGAACTACCTACTTTTGCCCAAGCCTACAATTATCGGGGTATTGCTTATGGGAATACAGGCGAGATTGACCGCGCCATTGCGGACTTTAACAAGGCGATACAACTCAAAGAAAACTATGCTGAAGCCTATAGCAATCGCGGTGGTACTTATCGCCTCAAAGGTGACTATGATCGCGCCATCAAAGATTGTAATACAGCAATACGACTGGATCCCGGTTTGCCAGAGGCATACAACAATCGCGGGATAACTTATAAACTCCAAGGTGAGATAGATCGGGCTATTGAAGACTATAACACAGCAATAGAACTCGATCCAAGTTTTGCATATCCCTATTACAACCGTGGTATTGTTTACTATGCAAGAGAAGAGTATGATCTCGCAATCATAGATTATAACAAGGCAATAGAATTAAGACCTGACCTTGTCCATCCCTATAACAATCGTGGTAATGTTTATAGTAAAAAAGGCGAGTATGAACGCGCCATCAAAGACTATAACGTGGCGATAGAACGCAACACCGATTTAGCAGAGCCATACTACAATCGCGGTATGGTGTTTGTACGCTTGCAAGAATGGGAAAAAGCCAAAGAAGATTTGACGACTGCCAGAGACAAGCAGGAAAATATCATCATTGAACAGTTTCGCAAAGAATACGAAAACGTTGCCGACTTTGAGCAGAAACATGAGATTAAACTACCGGAAGACATTGCCGCAATGCTAACTCCCTCTTAGGCATGGCAGTGAAACAAAAAACGTCCCCTTCACGGATTACCTGATGTTAATGGCTCTGACTTTTATCTTGAAAAACTATTGATAAATATAGTATAATATTTGTAGTGCTTTCAGACCACTGTTAACACCACGATACACCACAAGAAACGCGAGGCTTTCAGAACATCTGAAAAAATGTTACACTTTACAGAAAATTATTTTTTTCCCATCTGTTA